>JAYJMB010040683.1:0-32445 GCA_036873735.1 Pouteria campechiana
TCAAAAAAATATATATATCAAAGCAACCTTCCCTGAAGGTGGGAAAATCCTGGTATAATCATGTGGATTTATGGTGTAAAATGGAGTAACGGCCCTAGGAGGGTGGGGTGTTACATATATGAACTCTCAGAATATAAGTCATGACTAAAGATACATGAGTTTCTTTCTCTCCCTAACCATAAAGGTCATGACAAAATCTAAAGACTTGTATCATCTCTCATCTCCCCCTTTTAGACTAAAAGTGAGATGCAAATCATTCATACAAACTTTCCATTTAATTGTAACAAGTACTATAACAAGTTTTGTATTTCATCTTCCCCTTTTTATCAGAATCAAAAAGGGGCATTGGGATGGGGCATGTCCACCCTTAATATCTAAAAGATAGGACAGTGAACACAATCATGAGAATAAGATAGGAGCACTGTAAAATGACTTCATCAATATGCTCATCTCCCCCTTTATTCATTCATTTAATTTTTAAACAATAGATAAATCTCCACCTTTTTGCAAACTTCAAGTCCCTCTCCCCATTGAAAAGTATTGGATCCCAAAGGGTGGCATAACTTAAGAGGGGAGGGGTGAATTGGTTTTATGAAAATTAACTGTTTAACCCCTGTAAGATTATTTTCCCTCTTTTCATGCTTTTATGTACTTTGTAATGTAGACTTAGTAATAAAACATTAAAGAGTAAAATAATAGGTAAAAAACACACACAAACAACACAATTTTTATAGTTGTCCCTACATCCACTCTTGCAAGAGCACACACCCATTATGCCTTGGGTTCTACTATATCCCATATAATGGAATTACAATAGTGCTCCCAGCACTCTTCTAGATTCTAGCTCTAGGGAACATAAACACAGTGCTCCCAACACTCTTCTGGTTTTCAGAAGCTCACCAAGAATATCACTAGTTTTGAAGATCACCAACAAACTTGATGGTTTTCTAGAGATCACCAACGACTCTCTGGTTTTCAGATTAACCAAAAAACTTATATACTTTTACAAAGTGTTACACTAAAGCACAGGGGAAGATATGATCTTTTATAGCTCTAATAACATAGAAAGATCTTCCCAAAATGTAAACTCAATGTCCATATAGATATGCAGATTGAAGCTCATGAAAGATAGATGACAGTTTAAGCTCTTAGCCATAGATGAAAGGATTTGCATAAGGTTAACTCATTTGAAATGTCTTCCTTTACCACCTTTGAATCGCTCACACATTCTCCGCAAATAGCTCTCTTGAAAACTTGGACGTTGGAGGAGGATGATCTTCATTGGATGTAGAGATGAAGATAATAGAGCTGGAATAAATGTAGAAGACCGTTCTGATAATCTCCCATTTGAAAATGTCATCTTCAAATTAATTCCCATCTACTTAGAGCCATTCTACAGTGTCGACCTTGACATAGAAGAAGGTGAATAGTTAGTTTAGGCAGCCGACGAATGAGGAGATGCTTAGTGTGCTATCGTAGACAACCAAATTTAGAACCTTATTCCAATTAAATTATCTATAGTAGTGTGAATAGGGGTCGATCCCACGAGGAGTATCTAGCTTAATTTTATACAAAGTGAACAAGAAAGGGGAGTTTTGAATGTAATGAAGAAAGTCTTATAAAAGAAATCTATCAGAGAAGAAAACCTTGGGTCAAGTCAACATTCACCATCAGAATCTTGTAACTGATCATTGATGCAATTATAAATCAATCCATACTTTAAATATTCACCATTGGAATTATTTTTCCTATCTCTCCTTTAACATAGTTAATTAGAAACTAGTGTTCTAATTAACCCTAACCACTAAATAACCCAAGACTAGCGCTAAAGGTTTGATCTAATAACAGCATTAAGATTTGTAGAGATTGGTGAAGCTAAACAACACAAGCACATGTGGTTGCGTTTAATTTACTCAGATATTTTTTCTAAGATTTAATAACTACAATAGCAACAAATTATTAAATCCTAGTTACTTCAAAGATTAGAGGAATCAAATGATTATGGATTTGATATCTAATCTAGTAATAGATTGTAATGAATAATAAACTAGTAAGCCTCCTAGCAATTAAGCATAACAATCATCATCATGAATAAAGAATAATATTTAATACTCAAAAAATAAATTGAACAATGAAATTAAATTAGATCTCATAGTATGTTGATTTTGTAGCTTCTGTCTCCTTAAACCAAGAATAAAAATTTAGTCACATAGGGCCATGATGAAAACTTAAATAATAGAAAAGAAAAGAGAGAGGAAGATCTTCACCAAAAGCTTGCTTTGATGTCTCTGAGTTCCTGCCTCCTTTCTCCTCTCCAAGTCCCCTATTTCTCTATTAAAACACCTTGTAAACAACCCAATTTAGGGTTATCTTGCACCTCCTCTTGGATTTCCAAAGTTATCTTGAGCATACAATATGCAATTACTAAAAATATCTTATATCCGCACATAAAGTCTATCCACTAAGAGAAGATTTTATATTTTTATCATATCTTTCTCATATGACATCCAAATTATGTGATTCTTAATTCATTTTAAAGATAATTGCAAGATATAAAACTTTTATGGTGAAAAATTTCTCTAAATCATCTTCTAAATATTCCAAAAACGTCCATAAAGTGACACCTATTATGGCACATTATGTTTAGAAAATTCTTTGGAGACAGCTATAGTATTTTGGCTATAACTTCCTCATATTAACTCCGAATTAAGTGATTCTTCTTTTTAATTAGATAATTTTAAGGGGTATAATTTTTATGTTGAACAATTTCTCAAAATACACCCATATCTTTGCCAAAATTTGCCTTGAACTGCCATAGAAATTTTTGCTTGTGAAGCATCCAAAAATAGAAGTCCTAAAAATAGCAAGGACTTCCTGAAATGGATGGATGATTTGTCTGAACTTTCACCTTCCACTCAACTCTTGGATTTTTCTGGGAGATCATGAAATGTTGGCGGAGTAAGGAAGACAATGGAGCTATCACCTGGTGATATATTGCAACATCAAAGCATGACCGTTAGAGCATTGTTGTGATCCACCATATACGTGAGCAATTGTCACTGCTCCTTCATTATTTTCCTTTGATAAGATTGAACTCTCACTAGGCATGTTTAAAGATCAGTAAGGGAAGGTTCTTTCGAAGACGCTTTCCTTATGGGTCTCTATTGAGGAGAGCTTGGTAGTGAAGATGAACGACCTGTTCTTATACTTCCACGTGATGTCTTCTCAAAAGTTTCCATGACTGCATTGTTGATTACCGGAAGAGGTTGTTGAAGTTCCTTTTTAGTAATGGTAGGAACTCCAGCCATGAGACACAACCTGTAGATGAGTAAAGGGTGTCCTAGTCACTTGAGACCCTCCCTGTGATGAAAGAGATGATGGAATGCTTAATAACTTGGCCCACATCAATGGACAACCCTGTTTGAATAGCATAGTTGAGAAGAGCTTGCTCCCTTGTAACATCAAAAACATGATTTGAGGGCAACATTTTAGCTGAAATGAAATAGTGTCATGCCTTACTGTTGCTTCCAAATGACCTCTTGGAAAACTTATTACCTTATCATTTTGAGTTTTTCACTTGCTGCCTGATTGAGCAAGGTAAGATATGATGGCATTATAGTCAGGTCCTTGCTCAATCCAAGCTGAGTATTCATCTTCTTCAATGTCATCCAGCTCTTAAACTTGGTTGATAACAACTTTATCAAAAGGGACCATCTTTCCACACACCAATGCTTTAAGCTCTCTTAGGTTTGCTTCGAACTATTCTCAGGCGTTGGTATAAAACTCCCTAACCAATGGCATCACTACCGCTTTCGGCTGAGTTATAAAGTGCATCCACTGCCGAGCTTGAATAAGATCGGCTATATCATTGTATGTTGTATCGAAAGCCCCTTTCTGTTATACCTTCTCAGTTCACTAGAGAGTGTTTGAAGATGTCTTTAGCTAAGTCATTGAATAATGTTGGTTTAGATGGTAAATCAGACTCTCTAGTGTGCCTCTTCCTTGAAGATCCAACACAAGTAGCTTTTGTTGGAGGCATGGTGACAAACCCAAGTATAATGAAAGTAGTAGCACACCAACTTGAGCAACCAAAACAAAGCAACTTTACCAAGCTTCCACTTCACCAAACCACATAATTCCTCTTCACCTTGAAATAATAAGCACTAGCAAGAATTTATGCTTACACCACAAGAAAAAAGGTCTCTTTCTTTACCAATGCATTTCATCAAATATGTAGCATGCACCTTGAAATTTCTCAATGGATGCCTTGATAAGATCCCTAATTCAACTTCAATATATATCCACTCCTCTCACATACACTCTTGCAATATTTTCCAAACAAAAACCATACACAAACTAGCTCAAGCAATTCATCAAACACTTGATGTGCACAATGTCAAGAAAGCTCCCATACATAAAATCCCATCTCCAAATCTCCTCAAACCACCACACAAGTTATCCAATCTACCAAAAATGCCAACAGAAGAAGGATTGAAATGCAATAAGTAATTTACATATGAAAAAAGTTGTCAAACCCAACTTGAGAAAATGGTGAAGAGGAAGATAAATAGGTGAACTGGAGGAGATGAATCCAAGGAGGGAGATGGAAGAGAGAAGTTTTGGGAATGAAACCTTGCTGGAATGGGGTTTAGGGTTATAAGAAAAGGTTTAGGGAGAAGGGGAAAGAGGCCTAGCATGAAAAGAAGGAATGAAGAGAGGGGTGAGTTCGTGGGTTTGAGCCAGTGGCACCACCACACTACCTCCGCGGGGGGTTTTGCAAGGAGTGTGGGTGTCACCGGCGCAAAGTGATGGATTTTTGGCGATGATAGCACTAGAATGGGTGCTAATAGCTCCTGCTTGCTGCCTCCTTTTGTATCTTCTGATTTCCAGCATTGGAGGCGCCATGTTGCTGCCTCCCATCAAATTTTCTGTCAATTATCCATACATATCTATCATTCCCTTCTTAGAATTTAACTTGTTTTGCTCACCAATTCCTTCATTTATGAAATTAACCTGTCAATCACAAAATAACAATATATTAAGTATAATAAATAGCAAAATATCAATGTAATTTAACAACTTAGTAGTCAAATCAAGTTTATTTAAACTAATGCAACTAACATGCTTTATTAACTATGTCCAAGAAATTAAAATAGTTGAAAGATAAAACAATTTGGGTTACCTCCCAAGAAGCACTTTATTTAACGTTGAAGCACGCCGAACTCCCTTTTTCTATAAATTTTCAATTTCCCACACTTCATTCAGTTGTATTGGCATGTCCTCTCTACTGTATTTCTTAACACAATGACCATTAACTTTGAAAGTGCTCCCATCTCTCGGACTCTTCAATTTAACTACTCCACAAGGAAACACTTACGTGACAAGGAATGGAAACAATTGCAAACATGAGTAGAACATCCATTCTAGGTTCAATGTACCTTTTACGAATAACTTCATCATGATATTTCTTGGTCTGCTTCTTGTAAATCTTGGCATTCTCATATGTCTCATTCCTCAGCTCCTCAAGTTTATGAAGCTAAAGTTTGCTCTGCTATCATGCCTTTTTCATATCATAATTTAGATGTTTAATAGCCCAATAGGCCTTATACTCCAACTCGAAAGGCAAATTACTGGCTTTCCCAAAAAGACGTCTTTATGGACTCATTCTAATTGGGGTCTTGAAAGCAGTCTTTATGCCCACAAGGCATCGTTCAGCTTCATTGCCCAGTCTTTTTTTAAAGTATTTATGGACCTTTCCAGAATTGCTTTTATCTATCTATTACTGACTTCTACTTGCCCCGACGTTTGTGGATGATAAGGTGTTGCAACCCTGTGAGTTATGTTGTACTTTTTTAATAGAGTTGCAAAAACCTTATTGCAGAAATGAGTTCCCCTATCACTAATGATTGCTCTTGGAGTGCTAAACCTAGAAAAAATTCTGTCTTTCAAAAATCTCAGCACAACATTAGCATTATTAATTTTAGTGGCCATAGCTTCAATCTACTTAGACACCTAATCCATAATAAGCAAAATATATAGGTTCCCATTGGATGGGGGGAATGGACCCATGAAATCAATGCCCCATACATCAAAAAGTTCAATAACAAGGTTACTTGTAAGTGGCATCTCATCTTTCTTTCCAATGTTCCCTATTCTCTAGCATCTGTCACATATTGCACAAAAAGCATGAGTGCCCTTAAAAATAGTTTGTCAATAAAATCTAGATTGAAAGACTTTGAGAGCAGTTTTCTTCCCTCCAAAATGCCCTCCATGACTAAATGTATGGAAATGTCTCAGAAGACCCTGCTGCTCATCTTCCGGAATGCAATGCCTAGTGATTTGGTCTAGGCATATTTTGAACAAGACTGGATCATCCCAAAAATAATACCTTGCCATTGACAGCAACTTTCTTCTTCGCTATGAATTCAATAGAGGATTAAAAAATTTTTTAACCAAGTAATTTACAATGTTATTCCTTTCACAAAATACAATTGCTCATCAAGAAAGATCTCATTGATAGGAATGTTTTCTTTTCCTCTTTCTTACTTGAATTCAATTCCTTCCACCAGTCTAGACAGATGATCTGCTATAACATTCTCACAGCCCTTCTTGTCCTTGATTGTCAAATCGAACTCTTGCAACAATAAAATCCACCTAATCAACTCGGGCTTGGCATCTTTATTTGTTAGCAAATATCTTAGTGTTGGATGATCTGAATAAACAATTACCTTAGAACCAACTAAGTAACAACATAATTTTTCCAAAGCAAATACAATAGCAAGAAATTCCTTCTTAGTGGTAGAATAGTTTAATTGTGCTTCATTAAGAGTCCTACTCGCGTAATGAATAACATAAGGTAACTTATCTACTCTCTATTCTAGGACAGCACCTACAACAAAGTCTAATGCATTACACATGAGTTCAAATAGAAGAGACCAAACATGAACTGCTAGAATAGGAGTCAATGTCAATTTTTCTTTCAAAGTATTGAAGGCTACAAGGCATTCCTAATTAAAATAGAAAGTTACATTCTTAGCTAGTAGGTTACAGAGCAGTCTAGAAATTTTTGAGAAATCCTTAATAAACCATCGGTAAAAAGCTTCATGACCAAGAAACCTTCTAACTCCCTTGATTGAAATTGGTGGTGGCAACTTTGCAATTAATTCAATTTTTTCCTTATCTACTTCAATGTCTTTATCTGAAATAATATGCCCAAGCACAATTCCCTACTTCAATAAGAAGTGGCACTTCTCCAAACTTTCAAATTCATTTCTATACATCTTCTAAGCACCAATCTTAAGTTATGAAGGCAATTATCAAATGAGTCTCCAAAAATAGAAAAATCATCACAAACACCTCAATAAACTTTTCAATCATGTAAGAAAAGATGGACACTATATACCATTGAAAAGTAGTAGGGGCATTGCACAAACCAAATGGCATCCTTCAATATACAGATGTTCCAAATGGGCAGGTAAAAGTGGTTTTCTCCTGATCTTCTGGGGCAATTAGGACTTGATTATAACCCAAAAAACAATCTAGAAAATAGTGGTAAGCATGACCTGCCAACCGTTCAAGCATTTGATTAATAAAAGGAAGGGGAAGTGATCATTTCTTATGGCTGCATTGAGTTTCCTATAGTCAATGTACATCCGCCACCCTATAGTCATTCACATTGGCGCCAATTCATCATTGACATTTTTTACAATAGAATACCAGACTTCTTTGGCACCACATGCATTGGACTTACCCATTTGCTATTAGAGATTGGATAGATAATACCTACATCTAATAATTTGATCACCTTTGCCCTCATAGCTTCCTTCATATGTGGGTTAAGTCTCCTCTAAGCTTCTCTAGAAGTCTTTGCATCATCTTCCAACAAAATTTTATGCATGCACAAGGTGGGGCTAATTCCCTTAATGTCTTCTAAGGTCCACTCTATAGCCCCTTTGTGCTCTTTCAACACATTCATCAGCTTAAGTTCTTCATCAATAGACAAGTTAGAAGCAATAATCACTAGAAAAGTATTATTTTCACTAAGAAATACATTAAGTTTTAAGGTAATTACTTCAATTACAGTTGGAGTGATGCAACAGATGATTGTTCCACTTCTGGGTTCACATGTGACAACCATTCATTAGAAACTTCTCCTTCTTTGACTTGCTTTGCTCTATCAAGTTCAACTTTCAAATTCATCATCTCTTCATCCTCCTCCAATCCATCTGCAATGAGCACCAGTTCTAGCTTATCAGTTGTCTCTTCCTATATGAAAGTTGATAAAAGTGAGTCTAATTCATCAACTTGAAAGCATCCACTAGAATTTGAAGGTAGTGATAAAGAATTATAAATAGAAAATTTCACAGTTTCATCTAAGACAGTCATCTTCAACTTCCCATTCTGCACATCTATGATTGTCTTAGTGGTTTCCATGAAAGGGCAGCCTAGAAGAATAGGCACTTCTCTTTCTGGTATCATTTGTCTTTCCATTACAAGCATAACAAAATCTGTAGGAATAATCAATTTATCATTCTGCATAAGAATAACCTCTACAATGCCTCTAGGATATTTAACTAATCTATCTTCAGGTTGTAGAGACATTATAGTTAGTTTCAATTCTCCCAATCCAAGTTGTATATAAATAGAATAAGGCATCAAATTAATGTTTGCACCTAAGTGTAGTATTGCCTTTACCTTGTTTGTCCCTCTAGTAGTGATTGAGGTATTGAAAGTACCTGGATCTTTGAGTTTTGGGGAAGGTTTGTTTATAAAACTGCACTAGCTACCTCTGAAACTAGAAATTTCTCATGTGGCTCATACTTACGCTTCTTTGTGTTTAGTTCCTTTAGAAATTTAGCATACACAGGCATATTCTTTATCATATCAAGTGAAGGCAAATTGATATTAACTTTGGAAAGGATATCATGAATGTTAGAAAATGATTTATAAAATTTACTCTGGTTCAGCTTTTCTAGAAAAGGGACAGAGGGATCATATGGTGGGTGTACTTTGTAGTTGATAGGAGAGTCAACTACTAGAAACACTGCCTTCTTTGGATGCCCTTCCTCAGTATTTTTCTTCCCTTTCTCCATTCCTATAAAAATAATTGAACTATTAGCTTTTACTCCAACCTTATTATCAATTACCTTTCCACTCCTCAGTGTTGTTATTACTTTTGCTTGCTTAGGTTGTCTAAGCAACTTCCCACGTGTGTGGCTCTGTACTGCTTTTGTAATTTGTCCTTACTGAGTTTTCATCTTTTTCATGGATGCCTCCATGTTATGGAACCTGGAAACAATGTTTTGGAATTTGTTTTCATAATTTTGGAACTGGGTTTGTGTTGCTTGAATGAAACTCTACATGGTTTCTTCAAGCATAGGCTTCTTCAATTGTGGTTCAAACAAAGTTATAGCTTAATTCTGGTTTCTTTCATTGTTCCAAGAGAAGTTAGGATGATTTCTCCACTAAGTAAGGGTCATTTTGTGGCCTCTAGTTATAGAAGTTTATTGCATTAGCTTACCCAGCATCACCTGCAAAATGTTCATTTGAAGGGCAAACATTAGGTGAATGTCCTAAATTACCACAAAGAAAACGAACCTCTACTGGAGTAGGTTGTGGTTGCTTCAAGTGCACCATCATAGAGCACATTGTCTTCATCTGCTTAACCATCTCTAATATATGCATTGATAGATCAGAGTAAGAGTTTACTTCATAAAGTCCTCTAGATCTACCTCTCACACACTTCTATAGAGAATTTGCTCCAAACATCTCATATAGCTCATAAGTTTCTTCCATAGTCTTTTCTCCCATGGCTCCACCTACAGCATTATCAATCATAGCTTGGCATGATTGTGTGAGTTCATCAAAGAAAAATTGGTTAAGTAACTCAAGCGAATATCTATGATGATGGCACTAAACCAAAATTTCTTTAAACCTTTCCTAAGCCTCATGGAAAGCTTCACCATCAAATTGAGAAAAAGTAGCTATTTTGCTTCTCAATTCAGTAGTTTTAGCATGAGAGTAGAATTTCCCAATGAACTTATTATAAATTGCTCCCAAGTTGTTAATGAGCCAGGTGCTACTATCATAAACCATGTCTTGGATGCATATTTCAAAGTGTATGGAAAACATCTCATATCTAATTGATCTTCTATTAGCCCCTGCAATGGAAATTTTTGGATGGTTGCATAGAAATTACACATGAAAGTCAATGAATCCTCTGAGGCTATCCCATGAAAAGATGAAACATGTTAAAATGAATATGTTTCAAGTCATAATTTCTAGCATCCTCATCTAATACAATGCATGAAGGTGAAATCCCTATAGTAGGTCGTGCAAACTCTTTCATTAATTGTTGAGCCTATTGAGCTTGTTGAGCCACTCAATTCACCACGTTGTCCGCCATGTGTACTTCTTCTCCTTTTCTTAAAATCTCTATTTCAATTTCCACTTTGTCAGTATGATTGTTTAATGGAAATAGAGTTGGATTCAGAGATCTCCTTCCATGCATTCACAATACTGTAATAAAAAGAAAAAAATAATTAAAAATACTCTTATATGCAATTATATAAAAAATAAAAAGAACGATTATAATTAATCTTAATCAAATAAATTTGTAACCATTCCCTGACAACAATGCCAAAAACTTGATGGTTCAAATTATAATTCCTCACAAGTGTACGAACTTATAATAGTATAGAGTACAATGCAAGGGTCGATCCCATAGAGAATGGTCAAAGGAAAGGGGGTTTTAGCAATTTTTCTAAGTGCGTAGGAAAGGGGGTTTTAAGTAAGGAAGTTAGGGTTTTTTATGGTTGCTTCTACTTCCAATTTGAGAGTTCTTTCTAAGGGATCTGAGGTGAATTCTTGAAGTTTTCTTGTGGAGAAGAAGGGGAGATTGTAAGTAAGCAAGACGAGGAAGAAAAGATGTTCTTCATTGTGATAATCCTATCAAAGGGAGTTGTTTTGATTTTTGTTATGAACTAAATCCCTTTTTCTAGGGTGAAGATGTAACCCTTTTTTATACTCTTTGTTATTTGGATTGTTAGTTATTAATGGCTATATGATCTTGTTTCATTCATGATGTTGTTTGTAATAATTTAATTTATTTTATTGCTTGATCACCAATATTATAAGTTAGATTAATTATTCAAGCATGGTTAAAATAGACATCATATGCTAAACCATAAGCTCCCTTGAATGAAAAGGATAGATGGTTAAGGTAGACACCATATCCTAAACCATGTTATTTTTGTTTTTATGTTCTTGAGCTTAAAAGGGTTTTCACCTCAATTATGCAAACGAGTGAAAATAATTAATTTAAACCTGCACACCTAACGGTAATAATCTTACTTTTGAAAGAACGAACCCACGTGAGGCATTGAATCCAACATTCCATTAGCAAAAGGGGTATCATCTAGTGGTGAAATCGAATCCCTAGACCTTTGCATCTTGCTAATCTCCCTGCATTATTTTTAATCATTGATTTACTTACATTCCATTAAGTTTCTAAAATTTTGAAATTATACCAAACATTATTCCATATTTATTTAGTTATAAATATATTCCTTTTAAGGCTAGGATAGTTCAATATCTAAAATTAATTAAGTTGGTTTTACCATTCTGTGTGGGATCAATCCTTGTATTGCACACTATACTATTATATATTTATACACTTGCAAGGAATTATAATTTGAACCATCAAGTTTTTCGCGCCGTTGCCAGGGAATGGTTCCAAATTGATTTGATTAAGATTAGTTACGTTCTTTCTTTTTTGTTCTTGTGTATAATTATATATAAGATTATTTTTAATTGTTTCCTTCTTTCTATTGTAGGATTTTGAATGCACAGAAGGAGATCTTTGAATCCAACTTTGTTTCCATCAAATGATTGTGCTAACAAAGTGGAGATTTTAAGCGAAGGAGAAGAAGAACACATGACTAAAAACATGGAGAACCGAGTGACTCAATAAGCTTAATAAGTGAAACAAGCTCAACAGGCTCAACAATTAATGAGGATTTCATTAATTGTTGAGTCTTCCATAGGGATTTTACCTTCATGTATTATGTTAGATGAGGATGGTAGAAATTATGATTGGAAACATATTCATTTTAACATGCTTTCATCTTTTCATGGGATAGCTTCAGAGGATCCATTGACTTTCATGCTTGATTTCTATACAACCATCCAAACATTTCCACTATAGGGGCTAGCAAAAGATCAGTTACATATGAGATATTTCCCATACACTCTAAAAGATGCAACCACAACATGGTTTATGATAGTAGCTACTAGCTCATTAACAACATGGGGAGCAGTTTATAATAAGTTCATTGGTAAATTTTACTCTCATGCTAAAACTACTGAATTGAGAAGCAAAATAGCTACTTTCTATTAATTGGATGGTGAAGCTTTCCATGAAGCATGGGAAAGGTTTAAAGCAATTTTGGTTCAATGCCCTCATCATAGATATCCACTTTAGTTGCTTAACCAATTTTTCTATGATGGACTGACATAACCATGCCAAGCTATGGTTGACAATGTTGCAGGTGGAGCCATGGGAGAAAAGACTTTGGAAGAAACTTATGAGCAATATGAGATGTTGGGAGCAAATTCTTAACAAAAGAGTGTGAGGTAGATCTAGGGGATGTTATGAAATGGATTCTAACTCTGATCTATCAATATATATGTTAGAGATGTCTAAGCAAATGAAGGCAATATGCTCTATGATGGTGCACTTGACGCAACCACAATCTACTCCAACAGAGGTTTGTTCTCTTTGTGATAATTTAGAACATTCACCTAATGTTTGCCATTCAAATGAACATTTTGCAGGTAATGTTGAGCAAGCTAATGCAATGAACTTCTACAACCAGAGGCCATAGAATGACCCTTAATCAAACACTTACAATTCTGGTTACAGAAATCATCCTAACGTCTCTTGGAATAATGAAAGAAATCAGAATCAAGCTGGAACTTCGTTTCAACCACAATTGAAGAAGCCTATGCTTGAAGAAACCATGTAGAGTTTCATTCAAGCAACATAAACCTAGTTTTAGAATAATGCAACCAAATTCCAAAACATTGATTCTAGGTTCCATAATATGAAGGCATCCATGAAAAACATGGAAACTTAGTTAGGACAAATTGTAAAAGCAATACGGAGCCACACACTTGGAGAGTTGCCTAGGCAACCAGAGCAAGCAAAAGCAATTACAACACTGCGGAGTGAAAAGGTAATTGATAATAAGGTTGGAGAAGAAATTAATAGTTCAATTGTTTCTGCAAGAATGGAGAAAGGCAAGAAAAATACTAAGGAGGAAAGGCATCCAAAGAAAGTAGTGTTCCCAGTAGTTAAGCTTCCTGTCAACTATAAAGCACCCCCACCGTATGATCCTCACGTCCCTTTTCCAGGAAAGCTGAAGCAGAATGAACTGGAGGAAGATGAACAGATGACAAATTTAAAAGCTGAACTTGATAGAGCAGAGCAAGTCAAAGAAGGAGAAATTTCCAATGAAAGGTTGTCACATGTAAAGCCAGAAGTGGAACAACCATCTATTACTACATCACACCAACTGGAATTGAAGCAATTGCTTCAGAACTTAAAGTATGTATTTTTAGGTGAAAATAATACTTTTCCAGTGATTAATTACTTCTGACTTATCTGTTAATGAAGAAATTAAGTTGATGAATGTGTTGAAAGGGCACAAAGGGGCTATAGGGTGGACCTTAGTAGACATCAAGGGAATTAGCTCCACTATGTATATGCACAAAAGTTTTTTAGAAGATGATGCAAAGACTTCCAGAGAAGCTCAGAGGAGACTTAACCCACATGTGAATGAAGCTGTGAGAGCAGAGGTGATCAAATTATTGGATGCAGGTATTATCTATTCAATCTCTGATAGTAAATGGGTAAGTCAAGTGCATGTGGTTCCAAAGAATTCTAGTATTTCTATTATAAAAAATAATAATTATGAATTGGTGCCAATTCGAATGACTACAGGGTGGCGGATGTACATTGACTATAGGAAACTCAGTGCAGTCACAAGAAAGGATCACTTTCCCCTTCCTTTCATTGATCAGATGCTTGAAAAGTTGGCAGGACATGCTTACTGCTATTTTTTGGATGGTTTTTCAGGTTATAATCAAGTTCCAATTGCCCCAAAAGATCAAGAGAAAATCATGTTTACCTACCCATTTGAAACTTTTGCATATCGGAGGATGCTATTTGGTTTGTGCAATGCCCCTAGTATGATGTCCATCTTTTCTAACATGTTTGAAAATTTTATTGAGGTGTTTATGAATAATTTTTTTATTTTTGGAGACTCATTTGATGATTGCCTTCATAACTTACGATTAGTGCTTAGAAGATGTATAAAAATGAATTTGACACTAAGTTGGGAGAAGTGCCACTTCATAGTGAAGAAGGGAATTATGCTTGGGCATGTCATTTTAAATAAAGGCATTGAAGTAGATAAGGCAAAAATTGAATTAATTGCAAAGTTGCCACCACCAATTTTAATCAAGGGAGTTAGAAGCTTTCTTAGTCATGCAAGTTTTTATCAACGATTTATTAAAGATTTCTCAAAATTTTCTAGATCGCTCTGTAACCGGCTGGCTAAGGATGTAACTTTCTATTTTGATGAGGAGTGCCTTCTAGCCTTCAATACTTTGAAAGAAAAATTGACATCGGCTCCTATTCTAGCAATTCCTGATTGGTCTCTTCCATTTGAACTCATGTGTGATACATTAGACTTTGCTATTGGTGTTGTCTTAGGATAGAGAGTAGACAAGTTACCTCATGTTATTCATTATGTAAGTAGGACCCTAAATGAAGCACAATTGAACTATTCTACCACTGAAGAAGAATTGCTTGCTATTGTGTTTGCTTTGAAAAATTTTGCTCTTACTTGATTGGTTCAAAGGTAATTGTTTATTTAGATCATGCTGCATTGAGATATTTGCTAACAAAGAAAGATGCCAGCCCAGGTTAATCAAGTAGATTTTATTGGTGTAAGATTTTGATCTAACAATTAAGGACAAAAAGGGTTATGAGAATGTTGTAGCAGATCAATCTGTCTAGACCGATAGAAGGAACTAACTTCGAGCAAAAAAGAGGAAAGGAAAACATTCCTATCAATGAGATCTTTCTTGATGAGCCATTGTATTCTATGAAGGGGAGTGAACCTTGGTACGCTGACATTGTAAATTACTTGGTTAAAGGAATTTTTAATCCTCTAGTGAATTCACAGGGAAGAAGAAAGTTGCTATCAATGGCAAGGCATTATTTCTGGGATGACCCAGCCTTATTCAAAAATATGACCAGACCAAATCATTAACCATTGTATTCTGAAAGATGAGTAGCATAGTATTCTGAGACATTGTCACACATTTATTTGAGGAGAGCATTTTGGAAGGAAGAAAATAGCTCTCAAAGTCTTTTAATCTGGATTTTATTGGCCAACAATTTTTAAGGATGCTTAGGCTTTTTGTGCTATGTGTGATAGATGCTAGAGAATAGGAAACATTGGAAAGAGGGATGAGATGCCACTTACAGGTAACCTTTTTATTGAACTTTTTGATGTATGGGCATTGATTTCATGAGTCCATTCCCACCATCCAATGGGAACCTATATATTTTGCTTGCTATGTATTATGTTTCCAAGTGGATTGAAGTTATGGCCACTAAGACTAATGACGTTAATGTTGTGCTAAGATTTCTAAAAGACACAATTTTTTCCAAGTTTGGCACACTGAGAGCAATCATTAGTGATGGGAAAACTCATCTACAATAAGGTTTTTGCAACTTGTTAAAAAAGTATAACATCACTCACAAAGTTGCAAAACCTTATCATCCACAAACGTCGAGGCAAGTAGAAGTTAGCAATAGACAGATAAAAGTAATTCCGAAAAGGATAATAAACACTTCAAGGAAAGACTAGGCAATGAAGCTGAACGATGCCTTATGGGCATACAGGACTGCTTTCAAGACCCCAATTGGAATGAGTCCATACAGACTTGTTTTTGAGAAAGCCTATCATTTGAATTATGATAAGGAGGAGGCCAGAGAGTAGAAAAAACTTTAGCTTCATGAACTTGAGAAGCTAAGGAATGAGGCATATGAGAATGCTAAGACTTACAAGGAGCGAACCAAGAAATATGATGATGAAGTCATTTATAAATGGTACATTGAACCTAGAATGGATATTCTACTTTATGACTCACATTTGCATTTGTTTCTAGGAAAACTAAAATCATGTTGGGTCAGTCCATTATGTGTCACACAAGTGTTTCCTCATGGAGCGGTTGAACTAAAGAATCCAAAAGACGAGAGCACTTTCAAAGTTAATGGGCATCATGTGAAGAAATACAAAAGAGAGGATGTGCCAATGCAACTAAATGAAGTGTGGGAAATAGAAAATTTATAGAAAAAGGGAGTTTGACTTGCTCAGATGTTAAATAAAGTGCCTCTTGAGAGGCAACCTAAGCTGTTTTATCTTTCAGTTATTTCAATTTCTTAGACTTAGTTAATACAGATGTTAGTTGCAACAGTTTAAATAAAATTGCTTTGATTATTAAGTTGTTAGATTACATTAATATTTTCCTATTTGTTATACTTAATATTTTTTATTTTGTGATTACAAGTTATTTTCATTAATAAAGGAATTGCTGAGCAAAACAAGTTAAATTCTAAGAAGGGAATGATAGATATGCATGGAAAATGGACAAAAATTATGCAGGGAGGTAGCAACATGATGCCTTCGGCCTTGGAAAATCAAAGGAGGTAGCGAGCAGGCACCACTGGTGCCCATCCATTCAAGTATTCATCATCTTTTTCACCATTTTCTCAAGTTGGATTTGACAACTTCTTGCTCATCTTCTTGGAATCACAAGCAAGTTATTTAGTTCAACTCAACCCTTCTTCTATTGATATTCTTGGTTAAGTGGTTTGCTTTTGTGGTGGTTTGAGAAGATTTGGAGTTAGTTTTTTTATGCATGAGAGCTTTGTTGATGTTGTGGACATGAAGTGTTTGATGAATTGGTCGAGCTAGGTTGTATATGGTATTTGTTTGGTGAATGTTGCAAGAGTGTATGTGAAAGGAGTGGGTGTATATTAAAGTTGAATTAGAGATCCTATCGAGTCTTCAGTTGAGAAATTCCAAAGTGGATGCTACATGTTTGATGAAATGCCTTGGTGAAAAAAGTGACCTCTTTCTTATGGTGTAAACACCTATTCTTGCTAGTGCTTATTGTTATTGCAAGGTGAAGTGGAGTTGTGTGGTTTGGTTAAGAGGAATCTTGGTGGAGTTGCTTCATTTTGATTGCCCAAGTTGTTGTGTGGTTTGGTTAAGAGGAATCTTGGTGGAGTTGCTTCATTTTGATTGCCTAAGTTGTTGTGCTACTACTTTCCTTATATTTTTGTCACCATGCATCTAAAGATAGCTACTTGTGCCAAACCCTCAAGGAAGAGGTGGACAAGAGAGCTTGATTCACCACCTGAACCCATGTTCTTCAATGACTGAGTAGAAGACATCTTCAAAAACTCTCTAGTATATCGAGAAGGTATACGAGAAAGGGGCTTCGATACAATATATAGTGATATAGCCAAACTTATTCAAGCTTGGCATTGGATGCACTTTACATCTTAGCCAGAAGGGACAGTGGTGCACTGGTTATAGAGTTTTATGCTAATGCCTAAGAACAATTCAAAGTAAATCCGAGAGAGCTTAAAGCATTGGTGTGTGTAAAGATGGTCCCTTTTGATAGAGTTGCTATTAACCAAGTTTATGAGTTGGATGACATTGAAGAAGATGACTATTTAGCTTCGATTGAGCAAAGTCCTGACTATAATGCAATTATATCTTACCTTACTCAATCAGGAAGCAAGTGGAAGACTCAGAATGATAACATAATAAGTTTTCCAAGAGGGCATTTGGAAGCAACAAGTAAGGCATGACACTATTTCATTTCTGCAATAATGTTACCTTCCAACCATGTGTCTGATGTTACAAGGGAGTAAGCTCTTCTCAAATATGCTATTCAAACAGGGTTGTCCATTGATGTGGACCGAGTGATCGAGCACTCCATCATCTCTTTCATCACAAGGAGGCTCACAAGTGGACTAGGACACCCTTCACTCATTTGCTGGTTGTGTCTTATGGCTGGAGTTCCTACAAGTGCTAAAGAGGAACTTCAACAATCTTCTGATAATCAATGATGTAGTTATGGAAACATTTGAGAAGACATTGCATAGAAGTGCAAGAGCGAGTCCTTTAGCTTCACCACCAAGCTCTCACCAACAGAGACCTACGAGGAAAGCTTCTTTGAAAGAACCTTCCCTTGCTAATCTGCAAAAATGCTTAGTGGGAGTTCAATCTTATCAAAGGCAATTGATGAAGGACCAGTGGAAATTGCTCACATATAGGGTGGATCACAACAACACTCTTACCTCCATACTCTGAAGTTGCAACATATCTCCAGGCGATAGCTCCATTGTCTTCCCCACTACACTAACATTTCATGATCTATCAGAAGAATCCGAGAGTTGGGCAGAAGGTGAAATCTCAGACAACTGATCCATCCATTTTAGGGAAGTCATTTTTTTATTGCTTTATTCTACATTGAGGAAAATGTTGCATTCAAGTTTGGGGATATTAGCATTTTGTTTATTGATGTATTTGTCTAAGTTTGGGGGTTGTTGTAGTTTGTCTAGTTTGTGTACTGTGTGTTTAGTTGATTTGTCTAGTTTGGATAGTTTATGTGTAATGTTTAAATCTCTAGGTTGAGTGCTTTGTTTGGTTGAGTTGCGTTTTGAACATTGTTCAGGGTCATTATATAAAACCAATGACATATACGTGACTTTTAACAAAAGCCCAAGTTAAGTTAAAAATGATAGAAATTATTATATCTACAATGCTTGACTTAATATCCGTTTTCTAATTTGCTACAGATTCCTTATACACATTAATCACATTGAATTAGTTATTTCTTTTGAAATCTTTGAATGCTTAGCATAAGTTTAGAAGACTAAGTATGCATGGTTCAATTTAACTTCTAGAATGCATTGTAACTATATTGAGACAAGCATTAGATGAGATAAAAAAAAATAAAGTAAAAACTCCTTGTTTATAGGGGGGATCACATCTCTATGAATGGGAAAGAAAACAAGTTTAGGGGTGTGATAGTAATACAACCCAAGCAATGGGGGGGATCACATTTGGAAAAAAAATATGAGGAATGTGATAGTAATAGAGCCCACAAAAATGTCAAATGCTCATCTAAAGTAGGCTCATTAGTTTAATTTGCAAATTCTCAAGGTTGCATTAAATATGTATTGCTTAGTTGATTGAATGAATGTAAGTGTCAAAAGATGTAGATTGCAATGGCTATAATTTGTGTACATGAACATGAAATCTAAGGTGGAAAGAAAAAAGGCTCAAGTTAAAAATTGAAAGACATATATGATATCTTGATAGTTCTTCTTAACAATGCTTATTTTATGGAGGTTTTTGATTAATGACTGAGATCAATGTTCATTATGTCTTTTGTGAGTTTGTGTGTTTTTACTATGTGATAATTGTGCCCTTTGTGAGTTTTGTTTATTTTTATTTTGCTTGAGGATGAGCAAATGAGTAAGTTTGGAGGTATTTGATGAGTGAGTTTCATTCACTTACATCATATAAGGTTAACTTAGTTATTTGTAAATCATTGTTTCTTTTAGATGAACTTCATACTGATTTGTTGGATTTTCTAGGTGTTTTGAAGATGGAAATGAAGAGAAATTAGAAGGAATAGATGAGGCTCAAAGGATGGAAAGGAAGATAGTTGCAAGGAGCTAAAGAAAATCAAGTTGCATCAAGAAATCCAGTTGGCGCCGCCGGCCCCCACCTGGTGCCGGCCATCATTAGATCGGATAGCAAGCTAGCACCCCCATTGCCAGCGGTGTACCCATATTTTTATCAATTTTCAAAGTGCATAGGAGGGGCTTTTAAGCAAGGAAGTTAGGGTTTTTGATGGTTGCTTCCACTTTTGTTTTGAGAGTTCTTCTGAGGGTTCTGAGGCGAATTCTTGACGTTTTCTTATGGAGAAGAAGGGAAGATTGCAAGTAAGCAAGATGAGGAAGAAAGGATGTTCTTCATTGTGATAATCCTATCAAAGGGAGTTGTTTTGGTTTTTCTTATGAACTAAATCTCTTTTTCTAGGGTGAAGATGTAACCCCTTTTTTATACTCTTTGTTATGTGGATTGTTGGTTACTAATAACTAGATGATCTTATTTCATTCATGATGTTGTTTGCAATGACTTAATTTATTTTATTGCTTAATCACCAATATTATAAGTTAGATTAATTATTCAAGCATGGCTAAGATAGATACCATATGCTAAACCATGAGTTCCCTTGAATAAAAAGGATAGATGGTTAAGGTAGACCTTATATGCTAAACCATGTTATTTTGTCTCTTATATTCTTGAGCTTAAAAGGGTTTTCACCTCAATTATGTTACACACCATAGGTAATTAGAACAAGTAAAAATAATTAATTTAAACCCGCACACCTAAGGGTAATAACCTTACTTTTGAAAGAATGAACCAAAGTGAGGCATTGAATCTAACATTCCATTAGCAAAAGGGGTATCATGTAGTGGTGAAATTGGATCCATAGACCTTTGCATCTTGCTAATCTCCCTGCATTATTTTTATTTATTGATTTACTTACATTCCATTAATTTTTTATAATTATAAAATTATACCAAACATTATTTCATTTTTATTTAATTATAAATACGTTCTTTTTAAGGCTAGGATAGTTTAGTAACTAAAATTAATTAAGTTGGTTTGACCATTCTCTATGGGATCAACCCTTGCATCACACACTATACTACTATATGTTCATACACTTACGAGGAATTATAATTTGAACCATCACATATGGTGTCTACCTTAACCATCTATCCTTTTCATTAAAGAGAGCTCATGGTTTAGCATGTGGTGTCTACCTTAACCATACTTTGATAAGTAATCTAACTCATAAATATGTGATCAAGCAATAAAATAAATTAAATCATTGCAAACAACATCATGAATGAAATAAGTATAGTCATTAATAACCAACAATCTACATAACAAAGAGTATCAAAAGGGATTACATCTTCACCCTAGAAAAAGAGATTTAGTTTATAAGAAAAACCAAAACAATTCCCTTTGACAGGATTATCACAATGAAGAATATCCTTTCTTCCTCCTCTTGCTTACTTGCAATCTCCCCTTCTTCTCCACAAGAAAACTCCAAGAATTCACTCTCAGAATCCTCCAAAAGAACTCTCTAAATGAAAGTGAAAGCAACCCTGAAAAACCCAAACTTTCTTTCTTAAAAACCCAACCTACGTGCTTAGCAGAAGACTGCTCAAAATTAGGGTGCGCTACTGGCACCGGCAGCACCACCTTGCTGTCTAGCCAGTGGTGGTCGTGAATCCTAGTGCCGCAAGCTCTAAGTGGGGGCTGGCGGTGCCAGCTGGATGTCTCATTTTCAGCTTGATTTTTAGCTCCTTTGCATTTGTCTTCTTTTCCATCCTTTGGGCCTCATCTTTTCCTTCCATTTTCTCTTTTTTTCCATCTTCAAAACACCTAGAAAATCCAATAAATAAATATAAAATTTATCTAAAAGAAATAAGGATTTGCAAATAACTAAGCTTAAACATATATAATATAAGTGAATGAAATTCACTCATCATGCCTTGCTTACAAGTATAAAAATAGAAATTAATGTGTACAAAAATGAATGCATCTAAAACAGATAGATTGTACAAGTTTCAAAAACACAAATAATTAATGTAACAACAAAGAACTAATGATCCAATCTCTGAGAGGTTATTGAATGATTGGCTTTGAATGCAGTTTAGAGAATAGCATAGTGGAGTTAATCTTGTTTGAAGAAAACTTAATAGTCTTTGTAAATGCTCTTTGATTACTTATCTAATTTTTGGAATGTCTTCTTATTACTCCTCTTATACTAGGATTTAAAATATGTCCATTGGAGAAGACGATATTTATTAAATACATAGGAGCATTCAATTTTTTGACCGTTGTAACATTACTGTAGTTTTTGAGCCTCTAAAATAAAGACTTTAGAACCTCTAGATGGACGGGATGTGTTCTAGGGCTTTTCCTTCAAAACTTCAGAGTCTTCATGCTGTTTGGGTTCTCCAATCTTCAGACCCTCTGAAGCATAACTTCAGACCATTGAAAGTGATAGAAATCTATGATTTGCACTACTTTGTGAATGACTCAAATTAGAGGCTCTAGTCAGCACATCTGAAGTAAAAATTCAAACCCTCTAAAGTACTATAAATTCCTTAGTTGCTCACCTTCATGCTTTAACTCATCTGAAATGCGTTGCACACGTTCTTCATAATGTTTGAAGTATAACTTCAGAACATCTGAAGTGTCATTAACACTTCAACGCAATGACTTCATGCTTCAGCACCTTTGAAGTGAAGCTTCAATACCTCTAAAGTGACGTAATTTTCTTAGCATCAAGCGAAAGTGCTTTAGCTCCTTTGAAGCTAGCCTTCGTGACATTTGAAATTGGCATTCGTACTTCAATGCATTTGAAATTGGACTTCATGACATCTAAAATAATGCTGACACATTAACAAGTTGGATTTTCTTATTTGAAGCTCAATTGAAACTATTTCAGACCCTCTAAAATACTTTGTGTGCTTTTTCTTTAGATGGCTAAGTTCTTCTCATCTAATACACCTCTGAAGGACATCTAAAGTTCTCTGTTTAGTTTAGAGACATTATACTTGAGCATTTATAGACTTTTCTTCCTCTAAAAATTTATCGGTGCTAGATTTTATCATGATGTGATCTTGAATACATCGTCCAACGCTTCTGAAGTTACTTCGCTTAAATTATTTGTTTTAAATATTTTTCTGCAACACTTGGGAAAGTAACTTACTAGTATCTCAATTTTTTACTCATGTTTTTGCTCATCATTAAAATCATCTGGTTAATCACATTCATTATCAAAATCCAGCTAAGTAAAGGGTTAAACTCAACATTCTCTCCCTTTTTAGTAATGACAAAACATATGAGTGATATACTGTAACACCTTTTTTAGGGCGCTACTAAATTACAATTTAAAGGAAAACTTCACATAGAGTCTCCCTTAAATTGCCAATTTCCATACCTATACAAGTAATTCCACATAATCCCATACATACATGAACATCATTATACACCATAAAACACATCCACCCATTGCCCAGAATCACAAGTCGCATTGTGATGACACCTGACCATACTAACAAGTGCACACATTTTAGTAAGATGACTTGGTAGTATAATTTTCTCATACATGCAATACATAAAATGCTTCCCAATAATAGAAAATCATTGTATAACATGATTATCATGAAAATAACCTTGCTAATTAATCTATCATGCTCCAAAACTCCATTAATTTTCATTCCAATCCATTTGTTCATAGACAAGGGCAAGACTAAAGCTATCTTGCTCATACACACTCATCTACTATGAATTTCCATGGTTAAATTCCAACATAACTACATAATTAACCATACTAATAATTTCCCCCATGAAATTACAGGGATAATCCCCTTCATTAACAAACCCTAGCTTCATATAAATGCAAAATTCTCTGTTCAATGTAGAATTCACAAATTAAATTAGGAAAAACACTTACCACTATGATCTTTGGTTGATTTCCACCCTAATTCCTTAACTTCTTCCACGAGCTGCAATAAGTAGCTTCTTGGATGAAATTTGCAAGCTCCCTTTTCTCTTTTTTCCACTAAAATAAGTAAATTTTCACTTAGGAGTGGCAGTAGGACATGTATCAAGCAATTCCCCAACAACGTTGGGCTGAACAAGGTGAAAAAATGAAATTTTAAAGAGGGTTGGGACATGAGCAAGAGGATATCAACAAATTTGGCTGAATATGGGGGCTCATGGAGCATTTTAAACCTACTCACCTTCAGTGCTCCAGCGATGCATGGTAAGCCATGCACATGCAGCCCCTTTGCAACTCGTTTTGGCAACCTTTTTGAAGGAATCCCTCCAACCTAAATATAATCCACATGTTTTGAATTATCCAAATTTCAAATGAACACATATATACAATTTACCCAAAATAATTATTTAGAAAATTCTCTTACCTCAAAATTCTAGGGCATCGCATATACCTTTCAAAAAATAAGAATCTCTAATGCTCCCCCATATTGAGTGCACTAAGCTACTTCTAGTGATCATGACTATTATTTCCACCCCTTACTAAGTGCACTGGATTGCATGTCTGTTATTTCTCCCCCCTTTGTCATATTCAAAAAGATGTAGAAGGGAAAAGAAAAGATACACTGGATATGAAAGACATGTATTTCATTGATTAATGATACATACACTTGACAGATCACAATGATATAAAGTTTACATACATAAAACAAGTGGACATACGTATTACAAACAAGGATACAAAGAGATAAGAAAAAAATGAGAACAACAGTTAGGATTTATTGTTTACAATTGCTTGGGTATTGGTATTCATCCTAGCAGTGTAGATTTCATGGTCTAGGATGATGGGTGGAAGGGGCTTAGAGTGTGGTGGAGGATCTCTAGGGTTAGTTATTATCTTTGGTTTAGGTGTAGGTTTGGTTTTAAGGGCAGGTTTTGGCTTAGGTGTTGGTTGAGGTTGAAGTGTAGGTTGAGATGAAGATGCAAGCTTGGGTAAAGATGTAGGCTTAGGTGTAGGTTTGGGTTTAGGGGTGGTTGATGGGACAACAAAGGGGTTAGGAATGATCCCAAGCTCTTCCTGTAATCAAGATTGCCTAATTTTGTGAATGGTAAGGGTAGGCCTTGCATGAAGGCATGTAGGTGGAGTTTTCGTCTCTCTAAATACACATCTTCTGGGAGATAGAAAATATTGGTATCCAATATTTTAGTTATTTTTTAATACTTCTTTTATGTGGTTATTTTAATGGAGATGTTGAGGCTGGAGATTTGATGGAGGTTGGGGATAGTTTGGGAGGATGAGGGTTAGGTTGGGGAGGTGGATTCATCTAGGTATAAAGGTAGGAAGACATTTATATCAAGTAGAGGTTTGGGTTTATAGTTTCTAAGTGTGTGGGGAGGATCCTTAAGGATAATAACATTGGCTATAAATTTAGGGTCCTCAAAGTCAGGAAATGGGAGGTCTTTGGTTATGAAAGATTTTTTTTAGGGATTTTAGGATGAAGGCTATGTAGGCATTTATCTCCTTTTGAGTGTTAAACTCTTGGGAGGTTATTTTTGTTCTTTTAGTAGGCTTTCTAAGAGTTGGAGGAGTTGGTTTTGGTATTGTGGAAGGTGAATGGTAGGTGTTTGGACTAGGGCTATAGGAGTGGGTGAGGTAACAGGTTGAGAAGGTTTATTTGTTGTTTGGGTTCTTAGGATAGGTTGGGATGATGGTGTGGGCAGTCTAGGTTGGAGAGGAGGTGAGGGTTGTCTAGTGTCACGCCCTACCTTTTGAGACACAGCCTTGATCATTTTCCTTTATTTTCACTATAATTTCTTTACTTTCAGGGTGGGGGTGCTCGGATCCCATTCTATGACGCCTATACTTTTCCTTATTTCCCCTCTAAATTCCCTAGTTTAAAGGGAATATTCTACCAAAATTTTGGCAAAATCTGCCCTATATTATCAATATTTAAAACCTAATATACAATCATTCAAACTCATAATTTGTAAATATCAATGTTCATAATTATAAACTAAATCATAATTTACTCAACTAGCCCAACCTACCCACAACTTAGAATCTGCATCACTCCATGATGGCAATAAACAATTCGACATCTATATCATGTACATTTATTCCAATTATGACATTCCATGTGATTACATTTAATATACATCATATTCAATCTAATATAATTATATAAATTCACATTATACAAATATACGATGGGATTTCAATCCCAACATTCAAACATACCATCCAAAGGTTTTCAGTCTTTCTCATAAATCCTTTCCTTGACCTGTAAGCTAAAAGTTTAAATAAGAAGGCGTGAGTTCTGACAACTTAATAAGTAGGCAAAAATAATAAACAATAAATAATCCATAGATAACAGAATCCAAATTAAAATAATCAAGCCTTCTGGCCATAACAAATCACATCCAGAACATATATAATCATTCCCAACAATAAAACATAACACATGATTTTTTCTATTTCACTCAACAATTCTTAACATTGCATATTCATAACCTTATCCATAATTGTATAATATACAAAATACATTTCTAAACAAAATTAGAGGATACACTCTATCCTCAACAATCACATAAACATATCCCAAGCAAAACCCTAAGTATTTTAATCCAAGGGATATGCGTAATCCCTAACATCCATGTAATCACAACCAAATATTCATTAACCTTAAACAAATATAGGATATCCACTATCCCCAACAAAAACACACAAGCCTAGATTCAAATCAATGGGATATTCATTATTCTCAACCAAAACACACAAATGAAAGAAGGGGGGTGCCTACTTACCTTGAGTGAATCATTATACAATTTTCCCAGCTCCATTCCTTTTCATCCTTCTCAGATCAACTTGTATAGGCAACAATTCCTTTCATTTATAAACATAGTTTGAACTAATTCATTCCAAACTAATGAATTAGATACTATGATTGATTTATTGTTAAACCCATAAACTTCTCAAATGCATCCTTTTGTACTTACTAATATACAATCAAAAGTCATTACACGCAACAAGGGTTCTTAAGGAATCTCATTTCCAACCTTATGTAATCATCATAGAATATAACTCACATGCAATTAACTTCAACAATAATCTAATTAGACATTTAATTCAATCAATTTGTGGCTCATATAACCCAATACACAAAAACCCTTTTTCAACTCCAATTAAGTCATGTAGTGAAACATGTTTTCCGTGTACAAATCATCTCAAACAAGCCTTAAAACATTATAATCAATGTACTAAACATTTTCCCCATGATATTTTCACATAATTCACAAAATTACCAAAATTCACTATTCTCAAAACCCTAACTTAAGGTAAAAACATCATGTCTAATGCTTAATTTTGTTCCAAAACATCCCAAAAATAACCCAGACCTATAATTAATCATTTTTCCCATGGTTAATACAATATAAATCATCAAACCCCCAAATTTCACTTTCATAAAAACCCTAATTCAGCAAAATTCAAAACTTTTCATGTCAAATCACAATAATCATTATATTAACTCATTCTCCTATGAATTTGTAATCATATTGATCAATCTAAGCTCCAAAATTCACTATATGCAAGTTGAGTTCCAAACCCTAAAAATTGGAAATAGGAAATTTGGTTAGGTGATTGGGCATACCTTCACTTACAAGCGTAGCCGTCCTCTCCAAACAAGGATCTAAGCTCCAAGGTTCACGAAGTTCCATCCATTTGGTGGAAATTGGACGTTTCTTCCATTTGGTGGAAAATTAGGTTTAAACGAAAGATCACTAATTTATCTAGCTAGGCAAGATAATTTTCTAGCTAGATTAGTAGGAAATCAAGCTAAATGGAGGTAGGGAAAATGGGGAAAAGAAACAGGATGGACCAGAGTGAAAACAAAATGGTGAATGGCTGAAAAATAGGCCGCTCATATAAAACCCGTGATCTCTGGCACTATGGCACAAGTTTTTTTTTTTGAACATCCGCTTGTGCAAATTTTGAAGTGGCATCATAGCGCCAATTTTGGGGCTGCAATGCCAAATCCTATTGTCCATGCCTCTAGCCTATGTTTAACATGGCGTTGTGGCACTGAATTCTAGGGCCGTGATGCCAAACCTTGCTGCCCAATTTTTCTTCCCAATTTTTGTCAATTTTCTCTTCTATTTTCCAATGTTATTTCTTTTTCATTTAATTCATGGTTTATCCTAACTTTATCCATGATAATTTCACATAAATAGGACATCATTTCACATCATTAATTTCCTCAAATAGTTCAAATTAATTTCATTAAATTGCCACATACCCAAGTAAGCCCAAAATTTAAGACCCTAGGTGTTACATCTGGCTTGTGATATGGGTGAAGATACATCTGATTGAAAGTCTGAGGAATCAGTGAGGTGGTGGTTAAAGAGATTTGAAAGGTAGGTTGGTTGACAAGAGGTTGTGGTGAAGGCTATAGAGGTTGAGGTGCTGATGGGGGTTGGTATGGCACAATGGCTAGGCATTGTGCTAGAGTTGGTTGAGGTGTGGGAAGGTCTGTTGGGTGACGAGGGGAGGTGGTTTTAGAGAAGTGAGTCTCTGAGTGAAGAATATCAATGTGAGGGATGGAAGGTTGTGGGTGGATAGGTGAGGGTGTGGGAGAGGGGTGAGTGGATCTAAGTGGTGAAGGGGTTTTATGGAAAGATTGGGAGGGAAATGGTTAAGTAGAGGATTGGTTAGGGTGATGTTGGGTCCTCATAGACTGGATTGAGGAGATCAATGCATCTAGTTTTTGATGTAGTGATTTTTCAACCTTATCAAATTTAAGGTGTAGGTTAGAGAGGCTATTTTCTAAGTTGGATATCCTATTGTGAATTGGTTTTAGGTGGGCTATGAGGATGGTTTGGAATGAAGTTGGAGTAAGATAGGTTGGAAAGAAAGGTTGAGGTGTAGGTGGTTGTTGGTGTGATTGGGTAGGCCTGGATGTTAGTTGAGACGAGTGAGTGGTTAATGGGATTCCTACTACCATACTCTCTTCTATCAAAGAGTCTTCTCCTCTCATTTCTTCTATCATTTCTCCATTTTTGATTAAAGGAATTGTTTATTCTTCTTCCCTTGCAGATTTTCCCTTCTGCTCCCTTCTTCTTTTGTTCTCTCTTCTTCCACTGATGGTCAAATTATAATTTCTTGCAAGTGCACGAGTGTATAGTAGTATAATGTGCAAAGCAAGAGTCAATCCCATAAAGAACACTTAAACTAATTTAATTATATTTAATTACTAAACTTACTCAAAAGTGATGTTAAATAAATAAAAGTGCAATATTCAATATCAAAACAGAAATAGTTGTGAGTTGATCAGATTTCACAGGTTGCAAAAGTCTAGGGATCTGACTTCACCACTCAATGATATTCAATGTTGTTCAGATATTGGTATCAATTTAGCATCTTAGGTTCATTCTATCCTTTGTATGATTATTACTATTAAGTGTTTGGGTTTAAATCAAGTATTTTCTCCCATTCCAATTACCTATGGCATGTAGTGTAATTGAGATTGAAAACTCATGAAGATCAAAAGAACTTTAATAAACTAAGTAGAATAGTTTAGCATATGCATCTAACTTAACCATCTACTCATTCATTCAAAAGAGCACAGTACATGGTTTTGTATATGGCATCTACCTTAACCACATACTCATAGATCATCAAGCTAATTCACATAATTGGTGATCAGACAATTAAATAAATCAGATGATTACATTAAACACAATGAATGAAATAAGATGATATTGAATTAATAAACTAACAATCTCTATTAACAATGAATATCAAGGAGGGCTACATCTTTGCCCCAGAAAAATAAAATTAGTTCATGATGGAAACATAAAGAAAACTCTTTAAAATATGCATGATTGCAGAACATGAAACCCTTCTCTTACTTCCTTGAAAAACTTCTCACGTCGCAGGGTTATAATAGAACTCTTCAATATGCATAAAGATCCTCTTCCAATAATAACTCATATTTTTCCATGAAAATATAGCTTCCAAAGCATTACAGTGCATAAAATAGAAGTTCTCAAAGTAACTGAGCTATTACATGTTGTGGATTTGTAATACATGCACCTAAAAATCAACCTCCAAGAATAACTTCAACTTGAGCACTTAAAAACAATCAGCAACTTCTAAAATTAAAAAGTGTCGCACTTCTAATCTTCTATTTGTAATTTTCATTCTTCTAAAACACTTTGAAATCCTCAACTTTGCTTCTAAAAAATGCTGCTGAAAAATCCTTTTGAGATTTAGAAGTTTTCTTTCTTATTAATCTACTTCAAAAATTCTGAAGTTTGAAATTTCACTACTTAGAAGTTCTAACAGAGCTACACAACTTTTGAAGATCGAGCATTGGAAACTTCTGTTATTCTGTAGTACTGCTGAGATTTATACTTCACTTGGTTAGAAGTTTTATTACACTTCTGAGAGCCTCTATAACACTTTTGAAGTTATTTTTGAACCCTTTAAAAATTTTGTTTGTAATTTTGATAATGTCATAAACCACTCAAATTGCACTTCTGAGAACTTTTGTCAACTTCTGTTGGCCTCAGAAACATTTCATGTCACCCTTTTAATAACATTAGAATCTACTCAGAACCTCTTTTGGCATTGTTCAAAACTTATTTAGCACCCCTTCAAAATCATTTGTTACACTTCTAAGAGTCTTAGAACTCATTTAGCACTTCATCTATAAGCCTCAGAACTTGGCTCAAAAACTCTTCTGACATACTTTTGCAACCCTCAGAACCCGTTCAACACCTCTTTAGAAATATTTTTCTGCACTTTTAAGAACTTCAGAGACTACCTCAAAATTACCTCTATCGCATTTCTGAACACTTCTGAGCACTTCTGGAGACCTCAGAATCTCTTCAATGAGCCTTAGTTGCACTTCTAAGAATGTCAAAACCCACTTTTGCACTTCTTCAGAAATTTCATCTTCCTCTACTACCTTCTTAAAAATTTTCAAAAACCACTCGGAATCTATCCAACAATGCTTTAGAAACTTCTATTATACTTCTGACTTGATTCAAAACACATTCAAAATCAGTTTTCCATGTCAGAGCTCCTTTAGAAATTCTGACACACTTTTGAAGAGTAGGCTTACTTCAGAAATTTTGAGATCGCCCATTTTTAACCACATTAGACATACTTCTGTCAATTAAACAATCTTTAGAAATTCTGAGTTTTGACAATTCATCCAAGTCAAAAGTTCATCAGAACTTCTAATGTTGTGTAATCAGAAATTCTTCAACCTTTCTTCTTTCACTTTTATCTATAAATAAAATAATAACTCAACATAAAATTCAATTATCATGTAAAAATTAGTTCAGTGTAGATTTATTAGAAAGTGCTTATAAACCACTAAATTTATATCAAAAGAGGATCCAAAACATATTTGAATTTAGGCATTAAACATGGTATAATATGAGCTCATCATCCACTCTTGCCTTTTTTATTTTCTTTACCTTTCTTGGCATATCTATGATCCATCCTTCATTAGTCTTTTTGAAGTCAATTTTCTTCAAGGGAGCCTTATTAACCATGTCTGTTTCTCCAAAGTTTTCTCCTTCTTCAGATAGATCCACTCCTGCCATCCTCAGGAATCTTTAGAAGACTATTCCATAGGAAAGTGGGAATCTAGACATTGTCTTCACAAGAAAGAAGTGATCTATCATGATCTATGCAAGATCAAAATTCTTCTTATTCTTCATAGCCCATAGAATCTTGGCATCCTTTTTTTACACCTGATCTGTTTCCACCAATCTTGGGATGAATTTTGTCGATAACTTGTATGTGGGCTAACTTGAGTTCCAGGCTTGCATGTACATGGTTCTCTTTTTCTCCAATGTCAACACCTGCTAGCTCTAAGAATAGAACTACTCTAGTGGATAGCCATTCAACTCCTTGATTTTCAACCTCAAGTAGGTTGAAAAATTCTCTAATCCCTTCAGGAGATAGTTCCACTTTTTTATCTCCTATCCATGACTTCTAGGTGTTTGAGTTGTAGTTGCTAACTAGGGCTTGAACCATCCTAGCATAGCATTTTTGTCCTTATAGCTCAATGTTGAACTAAATACTGCACATGGCAATCAGTCAAGTTTTGATGATGAGCAATAACATATGAGTGAACATGTGTGGTACTAACAATTATATTCCTAAGCATTGCAAAAATAGGTCTAAACATACGGGGAAGCAATTTGAATATAGTGGATGACATACATAATGAATGTATCAGCAAGCACAATCCACCAACCAAAAGAAGATAAGTATGATCAGAAAGAATGGCACTGAAACTTTGAAAAGAAACCATCAAGTAAATCTGTAGTCATGAAGCTTAAGCCTCGATGAGTGATCAAGTAATTTGTCTACAAAAAAAGTCAGTGTTAGATAACATCTGCCTCAAGTAGATTTAGACAAATTATTCCTATGGATAAGTCAGGAAAATTGATTATAATTAACACTTGTCTGCAACACAAAAATGAATTCAATTTGTAGAAGTAGAGACAAAATGGAGTAGAAATCAGACAAATAAAGAAGCCAAAATAGAGACAAAACTACTCAAAGCATTTGTCTATCATATAAAGCTTATCTGAAAACTGAATGTAAGGCCCTGGAAAATTTTACAAATGTAAATTTTTGTTATTGTAAAGTTTTGCTAATTTTGCCGGGTCGATA
>JAYJMB010040694.1:5207-20912 GCA_036873735.1 Pouteria campechiana
CTGTAGTAATTTTAATCCAATCCTATTTATACATCAAATGATGGGTCAACCCAACCCTTATCCAAACTTCTACAATTTAGATTAACTTCAGATAAATAATTTGAGTTTGTACCTTTTATATAAATGTTTTGATCTACTTAAAATACTAATTAATTATATTAAATTTACTTAAAAAGAATAAATTTTAATGTATTAATCTTAAAAATAAATATGAGGATTAATGTATTGAAGAAAAGCTTAAGATGACATGGCTTTTAAAGAAAAAAAATAAAAATAGTATTACGTTTTAAAATTGTACTTTAAAAAAAAATAATTTGAAATAGGTTTGTAATTATCTCTAATTATGGGTGGGTAAAAAATGGTGTCCCAACCAAAATTTGGTGGGATTGATTGTTCGAGTAGACCCGACCAATTTGCACCCTTATTTAGCATGCATCATTCTAACCCAAATGCCACCCAAAAAGAAAAAAAAAAAAGTGGGCCAAAAGCCAACGCGAAATCAGGACACCCATTCAGCGCAATAATCTGCAAAGAGCATGATGGGCGAAGCTCGCGGCTCTGTGGAATGAGGTTGTGACCACCGCCCACTTAACTTTTCCAGTAAAACTTGACAAGCAAGAAATCCAACACAACCAAAGACTTTCTGGGTAGCTAGCTATCTTATCCATAAGAAGCCCACCCCCACTTAGAGCCTCACATTCACCGCAAACGCAGGCAAAAACCCCATAATCCTTACACAGCTATGATATTTAGCACACCACGAGGGTAAAAACATAACGAACTGAATGGCCCCACATTTAAACAAAAGGGACCACCTTCTTCTCCCGCGCCTAATTCTTTTGTGAAGCTAGATATTAAAAGAAGGAAACATTCTCGAAGTTGAAGCTTCTCTAGGTCACGATTCGTATATTCGTATTATTTATATATCTTTTGCTTCTTACAGACTCTTACGTACAAAAAAGGGAGTACACGTTTTTAGAAAACATACAGAGAAAGAGAAATTTTCGAAAAGGCCGGAATTTCGATTATTTTTCCCCAAAAAAGGATCGATTTTTAAGGCTTTTCTCTTAGAACGGAAGCTAACCCGGTAATGACCTTCCCTCCTCGGGGGGACACCTTCGGCTTCACCGCCGGCGGCTTCCAGGACGACACCACGACCGTTATCTTCTCTCCTCCGTCGCCGGAATGTGACAAACCGTCGCCTGTGTCCTTGCCCGCCAGCGAGTTCGGCTCCTGGAAGATCAGCTCAAACTCCGCCGAGAAATTCCGAGTCGTGATCTGGCAGGGTGATTCTGAGCCGCTGCTCTCTGCTGCTGCAGGAGGTGGTGGTGGTTGGGTCTTCATGCGTTCGTGGGGAGAGAGCCATTTCGCTCTCATGTATTCCGGTTTCCTCCACGGCGGGAAATGGAGACCCTTCTTCTTGAGGCTTTGCTTCGCAGCCTCGCAAACGACGGCTATGATCTGCTCGAGGCGATCCGGTTTCCCCACGAAGATCGACGGGAGTAACTGGCAGACCGCCTTGTAGTTGATGCTCGGCCTGGCAATTTCAAACTCCGATCTGAAGTCGATGTCGATCAGCAGCCGCTCGCCTTCCACGACGACGTCTATGTAATCGTACTCCCCTGGAAATTGCAAAATTTTCAGTTTTTTTATTTAAAAAAACGATTTTCCCCCTGTTTTCGGTGAGAGAGGAGGAAGAGAGGAAGATTACCTGCTGGAAATAAATGATCTTTCTCCCAGCGAGATTTGCAAATGGAAGCATCGTAGCCGATAGCCGAAAGGCCGTTTGCCACGATCCCTCGGCAGTCGTCTTTACTCTTGCAGACGATCTTGTTCCTCTCGACGATGTTTGCAGCATCCGCGAGCAGATTTCGCTCCGTGACGCTCGTGCATGGAACCAAACTCTGGAAAACAAAAGGCGAAATCGAATCAGTTTCTCAATTCTTTCTTTTGGCATCGATGAATGAGTAGGATTTGACAATTCATGTGATCTCGACGCGTACCTTGAGAATTTCGTAGGCATCCGCATCACTGGTGCCGCTGTGGCTTCCGTAGGAGAATCCCAACTCGTCTTCAGAGCTGTCGCTGCCATTCCCGTTGAAGCAATTGCACCGGTTTCTGCCGCACTTTGCGTCCGCCTGCTTCTCGCTGCTGTCTTCCATGAAATTCTGCACCATCTTCGCCAGCGCCACAGAGCTCGGCTCTAATTCACCTCCATCCCGCCCGCCATATTGCTCGGTTGTGGGCCTGTCCGCAGCAGAATTCCTCAAAACGCTTGGGAATTGGCGCTCGAAGAGCCGTTTGAGCCGTGATTTCACGGCAGGTTTGGCCGAATCAGCCCGAGATGACTGTTCGAAGACAGGGCAATCGATTGGTTGGATCTTCATCGGAAACGTTACGATTAACCAAATCAATATTCAAAATCCTTGTTCGAACTACTACTTCCCTCCATTTTCACGAGAACAAACCCCAAAAATTACAAAAAGAAAAGGAATTGCACCCAAATCCTAAACAAAACCCTAGCTACAAAACTCCTAGAGCATAAATCGACGATCAGGATCCCCGATCATCTTCTTTCCTAGCAAGAACCGCGGGATCTTAGCAAAATTCGCCGATTTCTGCCTGAAATCAGCAAAAAACCCGCTGGAAACGTGCAAGAACGCGCCACAAATGAAGTCTCTCTGCAGCGACTCTTATACCGTTTTTGCACGGATTCCTCGCAGCAAGCATGGAATAACTTCAAAGCTCTGCTAAAGCAACCTGGCCCTCGCGTTTGTCGGAATCAGCTGACGCAGGCTGCTCTCCAGCGAGATCGCTGCCGGAACAGTCATTTCCCTTCCCTGCAATCGAATCGCCGTCGAAGGATAGAGGTTTTCCGGCGTCGTACGCAGCTGCTGGCCTGCGGAGGAAGACGGAAATGGGTTTGCTTGGAGAAGGCAAGCAGAAGGTGCGAGGGGGGTTTAAGAAGCAAACAAGTAAACAACCGAGCGAGAGGAGCCTGTTCGCTGAACTGCTGATATGGACGTCCGCCACGTCAGATCACCGATCATGATTCCCCTCTGTTTGTCCAGGTGGCGGGCATCGCCCTGCTGTTGTGTTGGACGCGATCGGAGTCTGGCACGAGTCAAGGCATGCGGGCATCGGTGCAAACGGTTGCACGGAGAACCCTTGCTCTTGGGGTGAGATTTTCCCGGACGTCATCCTCTTGATGCTTTCGTCCACTACCAGCAGATTCAGGTGATCTGGGCCGTCAAATCATGTTATCTTGTCTCATCCATCCTTGCCATTTCTTTCACTTTTTTATTTATCGACTGGTGCCAGAAGGCTGGCATCATGGGTAAGAAGATCCCGGCCATTAGATGGACGGTCCAGATTGATTGGTGGGTAAGGGAGGATCCAGAAAATGCAATCATTCTCTGGGGAAGGAGATAAATGTACTTGGCGAAGACACGACGAATTAATGATACTTCTCGGCGCCGGCAGGCGAATTAGCAGATAATGCACGTCTTCTGCACGCTGGCCACTGGAGTCCCCTGGATGACTAATCCTGACCTTTCGTAGGTGCTCTTGATTTGATTGATGTGGACCGTTAGACTGTTCCCCCTCCTTCCCGTGAGTCATTGCCGCGTATACTAGAGGACTTTTATTCGGGAAATCCAATGACAAGTTGGTATCATCCATAGTATGAACCAGAATTATATAAACTACGTAACCATTCTAATTACATCTACGTGGAAAACTCTTTTCAAAAAAATAATATTTTCTTTATCTATTAAGTACTAATGTAATAGTATTTTTTTTATAATTAGCATCATTGGAATCACTAAATAAGAAAATTTGATGATTTCCTCGAGATGTTATCATAAAATTTAAACTAAGTGAAAGACAGCAATACTAGTTAAATTAAAACAAAAATTTGATAAGACGCTAGTAAACTCACCTATGATTTATGGAATAAAATATAGAGTAATTAAATAACGATGTATGCATAAAATTTGTATGGCCAATGAGTATGGCTAAAAAGAGGATGTTGAGATGAATTTGGCCGCAAGAGAAATAATAAAATTGCAAATAAAGTAATTTAAGAAAATTAAAATGTATAATTAACAGGTAATAAAATTTACGTAAATGGCCTAATAACGTGAAACAAGGACAAGGTTTGGATGTGTTAGTAATGCAAGTGCATTACCTTAGGATTATATTAAAAGAGTGGAGTAAGAAAGATGGGAGTTTTAATGAAAAGTATAAATAAATAATTGGAAATGTTTGTAATACAGGTAATTATATAAAAGCAATTCGGCTGACTTAACTCAAGATTCATATGAATGGCCCAACATGGTACATTGTACCCCCAGTTACGTGGAAAATAATTTTTTTTGGTGATGGTACTTGTCATTTTCGCTAATGTTATGTTTTTATTATCAATAAAGCTAAATGGCATAAAATATCAATTAAATACCTATTTTTATGCAATATTTAATTGATTAAATATTTCTATTTATTATTTTTTTTAATATTCAATCAAATCAAATTTGGGGACAAAATAATATTTTATTTAATATCACCCGAAAATTCAAATCGCTTCCGAAGCTTGCAGTAAGCATATTTCTTTAAAGTGAAGTGCCGTCTAGTTTTTCTAGTACCGTCCATTTTCCATTGCATCAGTGGTATAGAAAAATAAAACATTCGAATACGAAATTTCAATTAAAAAAAAAAACGTACCCATCACTGAATGAATGGATAAAATTGGAGTATTATTCACTTTAGTCTGCACGAGAATGATAGGCTGATGATGTTTGATTTCTACACCTTGGTAAACCATAACGCATACCCCGCGCGTCGGCGCGGCGCCGCGAAAGCCTGCTTCTGGAGCCCGGACTGGGCCGCACGTTCAAGTATGTTTTTTTAATAAAAGCCAAATACCAATTGAATAGAACAATCGGGTGGGCGAGGAAAAATAAATAATCAATGTGGGTGTTTTCACGTTGAAAAAATTTTAGGATTTCAAAGGCCCGAGTCATATCAAATATATACTCTAACCGATTAAATATGTTTTGTGTAATTCGATAAACAAAATAATAATTTTAATCAAGTAAAAATGGGCCAGATGATGAATTTTTAGTAAACCATCAATTTCTAGTTTTATCTTTCGTGGATCACCTAATTTTCCAATTTTCATAAATTCTAAATTTTAATAAATGAGTAATCTTTTGTGTTTATAATCTTAATAAATGAACATATCATTTCATAGAAATTAAAATTTCCTTTTCTAAATATGACGTACGAATACCTCGGCAATCATATTTTTTCCATCATCACTTACCTCTTCATTTTTATGGACTCATGAAAGTCCTCACTTTTATAATGCTAAAAACGAATTTTTTATCAGAAAAAGAAAAACATTTCATCCAATCCCAACAGCACTTAACTTGTCGATATGTGCTTCAAATTTGTAAGACAGATTAGACGGTCCAAATTGATAATGCGTGTGCTATCCACTCAAGGAGATAAATAAACTAATTACACAATTCCAAGTCGTGGTTGATTGCAGGAATCTGTCGCGCATGTGACACTTCATGCGCGTTGCAATTCTGCAGGGCAGGCATAAATCAGGGTGCAGCTTGGGTTGGTTTGACCCAACCTAGCAGACTTTTACGGATTTTTGTTCATTAGTTTTGTTATTGAGTTTTGAATTTAGGTTGACCTCAAACCTAAATTCTAATTTGTATTTACCCCAACCTGAAATCTACATGAATTACATATTATTAGTTATAAAATTACTGGCTATATTTTTTTATATTCTAATAATTCATATTAACTTATTTAAAAAAAATAGTGAAACACAAATGACCCACCAATTTCATCTCATTCTCATGCTCCCCATCTCTTTTTAGTATAGGCGTATTATAGTTTGTTTTCAAAAATTCTTATTTTTATCTTTGTCTCCTAGGTGTTTTAAAGGCCTCCAACCAAAAGTGTTGTCATATGGGGTATTTTATCTTCCATCTTGATATCTTCCTTATATCTTCATCTTTCTTAGTAAAGTAAGTGTTAAGTCATAGATATTCAATTAAAGTACATAAAGCATTTGAAGATTTATTCATACTATACATTATCAAGTATTTTATCTTGAAATATTCAAGGCTTTTTAATGTTTGATTTAATGATTAAATATAGCTTAAATTTAACCCAATTTTAACTCACACTCGAACTATTGAAATTGGGTTAAGGTTGAAGTTTCAAAATTAGGGTTGTGTTAAAGTTAGGGTTAAGATTTTAGACATTGAATTAGGGTTGACTTTAAATAAAAACCAAATGACCCAAGGCATAAGAACTTCTCTCTCTTGGGCGTCTATGGATCATGAAAAAGACTGGTAGCTCGGACTCATAGTTCGGACTCATGTGAGCCTGCTCTGAGCATGAAAAGCATGTGAAGAAAATCTGCCTATAAAGGCATAGCATTTTTCTTTCGAATAATTTATTTGTTGATGACTATCTATGGATAAATTAGAAATGTCAAAATCTTCACTCCATAGGCTATCTAGGTTTAGTCCTAGCAAACCTTTAATTAAATCAAAACCACAATTAATAAGTTTCCAATGAATCTTAGTCAAAAAGAATTACATAGTTTTTTTTTGTTTTTTATGCTTTAAAATTAATGATTTAACATGCTAATTAAATAAAATGCCACAAAATTCCATTTGATATTGATTATTCGTTCCTATCAAAACCAAGGAGTCACCCAACACCATTAGTTAATCATATCATTAGCAATCTCCATTGACCTATTAAGCTATTTATTTCTATTAAAAAATTAAAAAAAATGAAGAATCTAGATTTCGATTGTTCAAAAAGCCATTAAACATAAAGGGTGTGTTTGCTTTAAGGTAAAAACAAATGTTAAGAAAAAATAATTAAAGTAAAAGAAGTAGAAAGTGCAGGGTAATAATGGGAACATATAGGATAATGTCAATTATAAAATAAATAAAATTAAAATAGATAATTTTTTAATAAATAATACATAATTATAAATTAATTCATTTTTCTTCTTTTTTCTACTATGGTGAACATATGCCGTGGCAACCCAACTCCTAGAATGGACAACAGCTAATGAACTATCATTTCCTGAATAGAAAACTCCAATAATTGATTTGGCCTTTCCACTGCACAGAGACCATCTTCGATTGATAATCCTTGTACATAAGAAATAATTTGAATGCATGTCAATCTTTGATCTATCGCCATCTATATGAGAAATAACTTGGTTAAATCCATCTTTTCAATCCAGTGGATGGCTAATATGTCATTAAAAGCAATGAAAAGACCATGGTTTGCACATCAACTGCAAAAATTTCAAATTATGTTCGCCATCGTTCCATCCATTGCTAGTCAGAAAATAGTTCCTCCCTATCTAAGTCTATTTCTTTGTAAGAAAAAGCCTATTGTACTCTTTCAACTCTTGTCTTTTTAGCACGTCCATATTTTCCGTCAGACTATGTTTTTTACACGCCAAAGGTTTATTCAGTTTTATCTTTTCCACCCTCCGCCCCCCCAAAAAAAAAAAGATTTCGGGTCAATTATATTCTTTTCATAAGAAAAACCCCTATGCTTCTGGTCTTTATTTTGCTACCCTCTCACATAATCTTAATTCTGGTAACAGTCCTCATGCACTGTGCTAAGTCGGCTGATTCCATTCAAAAGCAAACGCTCGCTTGCATCGAAGCCCGAACGGAACAAATAGACAAACCGGCCTAAGCCACTGAAGAGAAATGTGACGGCTTAGATCTGGCTCTAATATATCAAAATGACTAACCAAGTTAAGAGATATCTTTCCTTATCTGAGGAAAATAAGGGAAAGCAAAGGGCGCGATTTCTTCACAATCCTACCGTTCAATCCACGGTAAGCAAATTTAGTAGGAGTGTCCAGCGGAATTGGTTGAACTGCTATACAAATCAATGTTTATCTCACTGCTTTAGGATTGGATATTTTAGATGGATGGCTGGGTTTTATCACAAGAATTGGCTAGTAAAATTGAGGCGGAAAAAATCAAGAAAGCATTGAAGATGCTCCTGAAAGTCTTCTTCCACCTTCAAAGACTATAACTAAGTTATGGATAAGTACATAGCTGGCCACATCCGACAAAATTAAGGTGTTGGCCAATGTTATAAAAAGAAGATTTACATACTAACACGTCAAGATGAGGCTTGGATTGGAACCCATTCTTTGGCGACATTTTTTGCGCGTATTAGATTGATGCCGTGAGAAGAGGAGTTTTCCTGTCATTACACGCGCCTTTATCCTCTTTCGACGCTAACCACCACCAGTTCGATACATGGCAATCCCCAACACTTCAAGAGATAGGCCCCAAATGAACATCGCTAGCCATGAAATTCAATCTCTTCCATTCATCATGTGAAGCGTATTCATACACTGGATCTCGACCGTCAGTGAAACCATATTCATGGCCAGAGATGTCAACATTCTTGGGCGTTGTGGGATGGATGTACCACCAGAGCAATCTAACATATATCTATCATAATAATTTCACATTTTTGGATTTTTATTAATGAATAATTTTATTTTGTAAGTAGCCTTAATTACTAATCCAACGTTTAAAGTGGCAGTTAATTAAGCTGACGCTAGGCAGTAGGCACCACCCCATATTAATGATAGAATATCAACTTTCAAGGGTCATTTTTTTTGTGGGATCTGCAGTACTATTCCAGCTGGGTGGATCATCACTCATTAATCATTTCCATATATGACCCCCCCTTAATAATGAGGAATTATTCCATCTTTAAGCTCATCCGATGGGTTTCCTGCCTGCCAACATCCAGCCATATGGCATTGGATGAACAGCTGTAACCTTTTATTTTTTTCTATTTTTGTTTCTCTCCTTCCCTAACCATTTTTACTATATTTAAAAGTTAATTAATTTGAGATTTACCACCTCGGTTGTGAGATTTCTGCAATGGAGTAAAGATTCTCCCAACAACCAGTCAAATCAGCCAGTCCAGCACCAGCATCCATTGCAAGTGTCCTGTTGATTTTGGACGTTGGGAAAAAAAAATTCAACACCAGTGGCCGTAAAAACAATTTAAAAAGGCAAGTAGAGCAAGCATTCTATCCATCCCAAGCTATCTTTGTCTAGAATAAATCAAAACAAAGAGATATGGATTATTTTATTTTATTTATTTTCTTCTTTGTTGACATTGTTTTAAAAATAAATTTTTTAATTAACCAGCAAGCTCCAATGAGAAACCTTGTAACTTTACCTCCTTGAAATACTCCTTCTTGCATGTTACGCACAGACGGAGCTTTACTTTGGTTAAATAGCCCTTTCTATGGTCCATGGCTTTTCAGAAAGCATCTACTTTGGCTTGATTTTTCCCCTCTCCTCATATCACCCTTAGTGGAAATTGGGAACTCCACCAACTTTGACAATGCTTTGGCACCAAAGAATACCACGGTAAAAGCCACCAAAGAATATCTACCCTGCCGAGGAAAGACACAGTAAAAGCTACCAAAAACTTTTGAGCTACACAGTCCATCGAGCTAAGCTTTTAAGCTATTGGGATGGGTAATATATCTTTAAAATAATAAACGTTGGATTTCATCGTGCATTGTCCCATTCAAACAAAATCACATGAACTTAAATTAATGATCACTTTATAGATTTAATAAAAATTATGTTCTCTCCTGAGCAGGAAAGATGAGTTTTGTTAACCCACTCTGTCTAAAACCTAACCTCAATGATGTCACTCAAAACCCCATAACTTTTATTTTTGATATTGCTTGCTTCTTTGTGGTGCTCATGTAATCCTTGAAGATTATTCCCCAAAAATTTCTTCAGTATTATACAATCCCTACACCCTGTTTTGATGGACACCTACACAAGTGTAGCAGGTCTAAAACAGATTGAAAATCCCAAAATCATCATGGGCACCAGCACCAAAAGGCCATCAACATCTCATGCGTTCCCCGAGATGGAGAATCATAAAATTTTAGTGTCGAGTGACATATTCTTTTCATTTTTAATCCATGCACTTATTAGATGCAATATCTTTGTAGATGGGTTGGTTCCGCGGGCTCAATCCAAAATCGATTGCATTAGGTACATGTTCACATAAGAAATTCCATGGGTTTTGGACGCACATGTAACTACGCTTTCCTACTATGATTTCTGCCCGTGGTTGGGGTTGAAAACCGGGCAAAGGATTTTTCTGGGTTGCAACATTTGAGAGGGGAAAGAGACAAAAGATGGGCGTGTCTTTTTCTATCAGGTCATTAAAATTGATGTTGATAAATATGTGACGCTGTGGGCCCATTGTGGTAGATGAGGCGTCAAATTCATGGAGACATTTGGACCGTCAGTTGACGTGTGTGGGGCCCTTGTATTATGATGATACTTTTGGGAAATATCAATGTGAGTTATCCACCAGCTAGGAAATCATTTTAATGTAAAAATAAGGCATTTATCAATTAATGTAACCCATCAAATGGCCTGATTCTTCCCAGGTAGCTTGGGAGGGGTTGGTGCAGTGGCGTTGTCTGTTAAATGGTTGCGGACGTACATGACTTAAACCATTGTCTTAATCAGAGCTTTGGAATTGGATAAATGCACCACCCAACCCAGCTTGCGGCGCCCACAGGCCACAGGCATAGGTTTTTCAAATTATGGCACCGTTCAATAGCAAGGTGGGATCCACTTGTATTTCTAAATTGGGGAGAAATTCATTGACGGTCCACGGCTAATGTGCATTTATGGTCCATGCGATACGGAGATTGGCCTGAGAATATGGCACAAGGCACATACACGGTGTCGGCTTCCTTTCTTATGATCCACCCTGATATCACACGTGGGAGGGCGACGCATGTGCTCCTTCGTAAGCAAACAGACGCAGCAATTACCAGCCATTTCATTTGTTTCTCGCAAGATAATTATTTGGACATGCATGACATGTCATATAGCTATTCTTTCAAGGAGTAACCTTTGATTGAATGGTTCAGATCAACAGATTGGCCCTCGATGTCTAAAGAAACACAAATGCATGCTTTCCTACATAATTTAAACCAAAGACTACCCATACTTATGTGATAAATGCAGGGTAGGGTGGTAAATAATGGAGATGATAAATGCAACTTATGATGGGGGACCCAACCCAATTTCTCAATTTTAGTTTGGAAATTTTCATAACTATATTCTAAAGTAGAGTTTATTTCATAACTATATGTGCAAATTTAAGTATGAGTTAGAAAAATAATTAGATTTATTTCTATTAGACCCAAGTAAGTTAAATTAGATTTAATTGGATCAACTTAAAAAAAGGAAATTCTTGCATTTAGGTGCACCTTTTAGGTTGAAAATGAGGGTTAACCTGATTGTACCACTCCTAGTTCCTATTTGTTGGCCCATCAAACGCTAGTTTTCCTTATTATTTTTTTCTTTTTTTCTTGAAAGGGGCAGTGAGGGCCTGACATCATATGCCTACTTTATTTAGGGTGGGCCATGGTCCACCTGATATTAGTAATTGCTTTCGTTACCTTCTTGTTGCCATTTTTTCCACCACTCAGAAGAAAATCACCCACCCATCTGTACTCATCCTTTTTCATGACAAAAGAGGTTGATGTGTTTGTCTGTACCCTCTCGTTACAACAATCTTAGTCTTTGAGCTTTACAACACACCTATCTTTAAACTAGTCAATTAAAATGAATCCAGTACGTCGGAAATAAGCTACGCTGCGCCGCACATCGCTGCCGTTCCCACCAGAATTCCATCAGATGGAAAATCCGAGCCGCATAAAGGATAGGAAGCCATAAAAACAACAATATCCCTAAGAAAGAAAAAGGGAAAAGAAGTCCTTGCATGGTTGACAAGCGAACATTGAATGAGACCATTGGGTCTTCAGTGATTAGGCCGATGGCCCGGTCTACAATTGAATCGGTCTAATTTTTTCACACCGTTGATCTCCAGGTCATTGCCACCTTCCATACAGGGTAGGATGTCCTGCATAAGTTATGAATGGTGGGATTGAAAGAAATGCATGCAAAGGCATAGATAAAGAGTAGTTATCCGTGGGCAAGCTCTTAATTAATTATGCAGGATTGACAGTGATACAAAGGCGATGGATAATGGAAGACATAGCATGATCTCTCTCTCTCTCTCTCATATTCTTAGGATTATTTTAAGCAATACATCCGAATCATTATCGGCACTACTATATACAATTTTTTTTAAGGCTTCTTATCATCAAGGATAAAAAGTGAGGTTTCATAACTCAATAAAATAGACAAAAAATTAGATGGTCACGATGCATTGGTTCCCACGGTTTCATGGTCCGGATTCTCGATAGCATGTCACGTACATCGATGGTGAATCACTTAGGGATCTTTTGCCAAGAGGGATAGGCCAGGTGGCTAACAATTTCAAGGTGTGGGTTGACCCGTTTTGCCATCCAACAAAGCCATTTGTTGAAATAATTTGGGGAGACTAATAGTTCGTGATGGTCCAACCTTCCATCTATTCTTTAATCGGTTAATTCAACATCATTAAATGTTTTTTTCTCTCCTATTTCTCATCCATCATTAGAACCTTTTTAATTATGGAACAGAGAATGGTACATAGATTTAACAATAAAAGGACCTGGCCAAGTTCAAATTTTTGTTCAATCATGATTTGGAGGTCTGTGGTTGCAATAGCTTGTCGTCACAAATAAAAAAGATGATTTAGGGTATTTATCACATCACAAATATTGTAACAGGTTTATGCCATTATAAGCATCACTATCATGATCTTTTTAAATTTTACTTTATTTAATTCTTAAAAACCGACGTAAATTTCATCACTATCCGCACTATAGCTTTTTATTTTGTTACCAACAAAGCAATATATTTAAAATCCTAAATAATTACAGTGTTTAAATATTCCATAAATAACTGCTATGAATTCAATATTACCACGGTTCTCCTCATCAGCAACGAATCCAGCATTTGTTACAAGATCATGACATTTTCATTCTTCGTAATTATTTTACGGACATTTTTAATTTCATTAATTAATTGGGTTAAATTTTGGACAATTAGTGTGAATTGATTTAATTAGATGTGAGGTGACTTGGGGGCTCTGCCTGTGACCTTGGAACTACATATAATGCAATCCCAGCCATCCATCACGTGAACATGTCTACAAAATCTTCATTACCCAATTCATCCCCTACCTATTAAATCAAGACGCGCCTGCATCAAAAGCCTGCAATAGAAATTGTCACCATAAAGTCTCAGGAGACTATCTTCACCGCAGAACCAGAAAATATTTCATCGGCGCCGTTTTTGTGGCTTTTGTGGGTTGTCTTGGATGAATGGGCAAGTGAAATCATTGGACGATTAAGCTAGACAGCTAAATAAACACTCAACTATGTTTTATTCTTTTTAAGTATTGTGACCGCAGAAGATTTCAATACCAACCATCATCCGGTATTTTAATAACAGATTCGCAATTTGGTTGTCCCATCTCTGGACATGTTGAGTTGGCGTGTCGTGTATCATTTTGTCCCTTAAAGCCGTGTCAAACCACTGTATTTAAATATGATTAAGTGATTACATTCCACTCTAATTAGTTGAAAAAGATATGATGCTGATTACTGAGTTTGAGTGGTTTCATCTTTAAACTAACCTTGCCATTCACGCCAAATGTTCCTATCGCTGCTTCGTAAGTTTCCACACGCATATACTTCTTCTTCTACACGTACAAACACCATTTAGGGATAAGACCTAAGAATTTCTTAACAAGAAATATTAGGTATGGCATAATTGTATGGAGCTTTTTACATGCTATTAAGGCCCCCTTGCTAATATAATCTCTGCTTATCCTATCATGCTATAAGGCATGGATTGCCAGTTCGAAAGTTGTATACATCCTGGGTAACAAAATTTTTAAAACGTGTATACATTTTGAACAATTGTGCCCAGTTAGCGCTTTATGATCTCTACGATTGTTTATAGGTGTCGAATTAAGAAGACTACTGTAATTGATAGTGAGATGCACGAACCCATAAAATCGACCATGTCTAATTCATGTGAAACATGTGAATATAGCAGGGATAGGCACGCGATTTATGTATGCTATTAGCGTTGGATTAGTTTGACTAGTGCTCGGATTGGTGGTAAGAATGTGACGGGTGGGAAGAGAAAGATTTTATAGGCTAGATATGGTGCATGTTAATCCCATGCATGGGTAACGGGAATTGAAAGGGCTCTGGCCTTTGGGAATCACATGATACGCAAGGGCAGCTGAGAGCTGAACATGCACAGCGACCACCCACTTAACTGTAAACAAATATACATTAATAGCAGTATTTCAGCCTAAATATTTTGTTAACCAATTTATGTGATGTCACTTACCTGAGCTTGTGAATGGCATAGAACGTGACAACCGTCTGCTCCACCATTATCTCAACATCTTCTTTAGCAATTATGAAAGCAGACAGTAATCACGCCTCCCAAAGCCACAGATCCAATGCAAAAATACACAATTCCCCACCACCAAATGTGTAGTCACAAACTCCAAAGTCCAAACCATCAGGCACTGCTGTGACGTGTAAAATTGTGATTCATAGAGATGGCTAGGCACACAGCGTCGACTGCCTGCTCAAGAGCGCAATCTCTTTTCTTGTGGAAACGATTCTACCCTCGGCAGCTGTTTTTTCCTGCGCTAGGTTAGAGAGAGTTCTAGCCATCCTACCGGCAGGTCGAAACTTGTCAACCAATCAAGCGATCTGAACCGTTCACTGCATCCAATCCATTCTCACTGCATCACCCAGGCATAAAGATATGAATTCGGCTATCCAAAATTTGCGCTTTTACGTCACCAATTGCTGAAATGACTCCCATCAGACTGTTTAGGATGCATGAATTTTTTCATGGTTGCCCAAAAATTCGATCCTGGACTCGATGGACGGTCCAGATAGATTGATTGGCTAGGTGGCTGGCTACCTGTATCGATGCTGCCGCAGGCACCGCAGATCATGGCAGCGGCAACTAAGCGCTGGCTGATTTCTCGGTAATTTCAAAATTCCGTAAATGATTAAAGCGTCATGAAAGCCTGTGTGCTTTAATGCTTTCCGAGCCCGCGGTTTGTTAAAGCTCACCACTCAGCAGCAAAGATGTGAAGTTGGGGTGCATTATTCGCCTGAGGTAACCCCAACCCCAACCCCATCCTAACCCTAACCCAAATACAATAATTTCGTTTCAGATTTAATTTAGGCTGAGTGAATAAATAAAAAATAACCATTTACTTTTTACATTTAAAAATATTTGAATAAAATTAATTCATCATATACTTAAAATTATATATCCAACATTAAACTAAAAATTTCAAATCAAAATAAGATAATAACTTTATCAAATAGCTAAATAAAATACATATTCAAATAATACTTAATTAGGCCCAATGATATTTTTAAAAGGGATATGGAGATGGAGATGAAATTAGGAAAGCAAGATCAACTAGAGAAAAACACGTTTGTACTAATAATATAAATAAGGATAATAAAAATGATATGAGATTGATAAGTCTTATAAAAGAAATTATAAAAAGTAACAATGTAATATAAATTATGAGAAGAAAAAATATATAATTTTTAGTTTCATAATTAATATTTTACAATTTGGGTGATTTTACAATTTTGGTGGATTTTGGGTTGGG
>JAYJMB010040705.1:4323-20636 GCA_036873735.1 Pouteria campechiana
GAATTTTTCCAACGGCTCAAGTTCAATCCATATGCCGTTGTTGGACCCAAAGGTGCCGAAGATGCAAAGAGAGATCCCGAGCATGATGTAGGAAAGCAAGCAATCGGCTGCATTGCCTTGGGCGCGGTACCTGGTACTTCCAACAACATTCTCAGATGGTCCCATCCATAAAAGGATACCGATTTTCCGTGACGGTCTTCCTACTTTCACACGAGAAAAGCTCTGATTCACCGGCGCTGCGGTGTTTAACGCAAGGGCACGCGAGAGAGAGCTGGGATATGGGGCTTGCCTGTCGCAATGACTTTTCCGTAAGCCGCTTCAGGAAATGCGGGGCTATTCGAGCACCTGACTATCAAGTGAGAAGCAGAGCAGAGTAGATCCGAGCTGCGGTTGGCTGGCTTTATCTCGGCATGCAACAATGCACGTGACGGAGCGGCGCCTGCCGCACACGTGTCCGACACCAATGGCTCAGCTTGCCCACCGGGAAACGGGCAGTATCAGTTGCATCCAATCCGGAGTGGGAGAGTCCCGGCCAAAGCATCAATCCACGTGGCTACATGTGGTCTTATGAATGGGTAGGGTGGTCCCCACGTAAGGACCACTTCGTCGATCCACGCGCTGCCACTCACGGAGAGCTCTCCTCTCGAATCGTCCACTTCCCGTGCTATTTTATCCCAGGGCGGTGATGCGGTGATCCGCGAAGGATAGACAGAACCGTGGCCGTTCATTTCATACCTGCCAAAATATCACTCGAGTGGAGGATCAAAACCGGTCAGTAGATATTAGTAACAGTTAAAATCAATAACATCGATGTCTGATCTTTGACGCGAAATAATTAGATCCAAGGCTTTGAAAATATGCTTCCATCCGTCCATATTTTCTCTGTCGCATCTCGTTCCAAATTATTAAGTTGTAGAATTTTTCATACATCGTGATAATCAAATCGCCAAGATGATGGACGGACCCGACCATGCATGCGATTTCGTCCATGGGACGTGTGGAGTAGACGGCATCTTCCAAGTTGTTCTCTTCCGCGAATCACTGTCTGAGAGGGCATTACTTTATTTCCAAGGGCAGAGATTGCTTTGAGCGTTTAACCTTCTTATTCTAGCTAGCAAAAGCATTGTTATTAATATTAAAAGCCGATGCACAAACTACAGAAAAATCTTTTATTGGAGACATATATTCAGATGGTTTTTACTTGCACCACTCCACCCAAACAGCATGGTCCACCAGCACCTGAAGTTTGCCACAGCTCCAACATTTCGGACCATTCGCCTGCTTGACTTCTCTGGTTTGCCTGCACATGGATTGTTGGGATTAAGTTTAAAATTTTGCGCAATAAAAAGGTTAATCATATGATCTTGGTCACGGGATAAGACATGAATTACTGGCCCCTCTAGGATGTAAGATCCATATTCGAACTCTTGTTAGGTCAAGCAACAAAGGGCGTGGGCATGAATCATCGTATGTCCGCAAAGTTGTGGAATTTTTCTAATCAGGAAAACAGTAGGATGACAGGGGCACAAGAATAATGTTTTGTCCTAGGGATGTGATTCGTTGGGTGGATATGTGCTGGAATTAGTGGATCCAAAGTTCTCATCACCATTCCTTAAACAAATACAAGGCGTATTAGATAAGCTATAGTTTTATATTTATCCTTTTTATGTAATAAAGTGAGCAAAATCAGCACGTGAGTGTGCAGCGAATAGGATGCACACGTGCCATTGACACAGTGGTGATACCGAGGCCTTGTCCCTTGCCTGACTCATTTACGGATTATCTACACCAAAACTGATCTTTGATTGAAGCTCTGTGGTATTGGCACGATGGCAGCCCTCATCCCAAATCTTATCCCTCTTTAGGGAGCTTCGCAACTTGTCAATAATTTCAATTTAGTCTTAGTTTCCTTTTTATGAGTAATCTAACCTCTAGATCACCACTTTCCCAATTGAAAAATTATTTTAACTCCTACTTGGTCGGGGTAATAAATGAAACACATTGAAAATTCCTTGGACTACAGGATCCACCAGTCCTGGGTATCCATTGCAGGCCCGGGATGTCCTCTTGCTTGGTGCAGCATGCGTGCGTGCCGAATCATTGCCCTAACCGCCATAATGAGACAAGCATTTCGACGTTTTTAAATGTTATTCCAGATCCACCAAAACCCACTTGCAAATAACATCAGAACAAGAGTCTAAGATTGTCCATTTACCCGGAATAATTGGGTCATTCCAAAATGAGTGACAAATGCATGCTTCCTTGTTAGATAGACCGTAGAAACCGTTAGCCTTAACACTGGTCATCATTTTTCTATTTTACAATCTTATTTCAGGCGGCCCACCCGATGTCTGATTTGAAATTTTGTTTGTATTGCAGAAATAAAATATTTTATACAATGGGATGAAACTTAAGTACACTGTAAGCCCTCCTTTCCCACGAGTCACAGAGGGAGTCAGCATCCAGGGCTTTCATACAATCCGTCTGCCAACGAACGTGCAAGTACATTAGCCTCAATTCAAACCTGGAGAGCCCGATCGTATAAAATCAGCAGAGCGTCAGCTACAAAAATTCGGTTGGAAGTCCCAGTCGGAAACAGAAATTTCAAAAAGAGGGGAAATAATTATCGATCAACAGCAGGCCATCCGCCTATCCGACAGTTTTGGCTCATGCATGTCTGTGGCTCAGTGAGTGTTCACATGCGAATCCACCACCCACTCCAAATCGTCAAATGCATATTATTTCCTGCATCCCATCTAAGAGGCATCATAAACACATACGGAAATTGGACATACATTATCACCATCTCTGAACCATTATAAATAGGATTTTTTTTCTTTCTAATAGTACATTGTCTCTTATTGGGGCCTTTCGGTTAATGTTTCCCCATTACACTTAAAAGCCTTACAATCAGCTTTTCCTCTCTCCTCTCTCTCTCACTCTTTACATAAAGAAGAGTGTAACGAGACACTACATTAGTAGTACATCAACAGTAGTAGTCAGTTTTGTTGATGATTCAAACTACTTTCCTATGTGGGGTGTGAGCTAAAACTACCTGCCTCCAGCAATTACTCTTTTCATCAGCCTATTTATACTCTGCTACCTAGGAATTGCGGTCGGGCTGGCCACGGACATCATCCACTGCTGACTCCTGTTGCTTGTGTTTCTCAAGCCTCTCCTGCATAATGCCAATGCCCAAGCATAAAGAGGTCTAAGTTATAAATATTTGCAGCAAGACAAAAAATATTCCCATGGTTCAATCCCAAGGCATCTTCCTGTAGTTTTGCCAATAATATTGCAAACGGTAGGACAACATTCAGGCTGACATCTTGCCAGTAGACAACAATGGCAGGAAGTTATGAATGATGTTCAAGTGAAATTGCTGTATTTCTCACACCATCCAAAACACAATGGACAGGCCACTCTAGTCATTTTACTGATCCTATCGTGATTACATTTTTGCTGTGTCCATTTCGGAAGTTATTTTCAATTTCCAACCTCCCAATGGGCCTTTCTCAAATTCATGAAATAGAATGCGCCACATAAATGAAAGCTCAAAAAGTTCTAATGATAGAAAAGCATACGAATATTGCAGATATATGCCCCAAAGGGGCAGCATTGCCCACTTTTGAGTCAGCACTGAGTAACCAATCCAATCATCCATTTTTGTGAAAATCAAGTATTATTACTCCCAAGGGTGAAACACTAGACTAACACTTTTGGCATTCACCACTGAAATCCATTTTTGGAGCAAATTATCCAATGGATAATATTAGTACATTATTCTGCTTTCATAAGCTGAAATCTGTTAATTCTATGGTCCATTTCAACAATTCGATTATGGCAAATTTAATCCATGCATATTTTAAATACGATATGATCACAGGAATCATAGCGGAATCACACCTCAGAATAACAAAAGATGTAAATAGTAGTAGGATGATATAACATACAGTAAGTGATGCATTTTCTGCAGCCAGTTTTTCGCATTCTCCCCGCATGTTCTCCAATTCTTCCCTTAAAGAATTGTTCTCCTCTTTCAGAGCATCCACACGTAGGGCCAGTTCTTCACATTCAGCCTGGCTCCAAATATTACCCAAAAGAAATCAATGCAAAGGAAATTAGTTCAGAATTCCAAAGTGCCGGTCCCATTTACACAATTGCAACAAAAGCAATTGCATGTGTAGCTCTGAAAGGCCCCCCATACTGCGTGAATTACCCAATTTGAATTGCACAACATAAGTGTGGGACCACACTGCAAGGTCCAATTGATTCACAGCTTGGAAGACAAACCTGCACTGGTCTGGCTGTGCATCCTAGTGTAAATGCATGTGCAGGGACTCATTTCTAACACCGTTCTTCTCTTATAGAGTACCATCAAAACAGTTAAACATATCAATTCACTCCCAACTTTAGGTTCAGACATTACCTTTACAGCTGCCTGACTATGGATATCAAGAAGATCCCATGAACCATGCAGCAATGCTTGAAGCATTAAATGGCAAGAGTACAGGGAAAAGGCAAATTATAAAATGGACCTGGTCATCCAATTCAAAGCCCAGGTTTCAATAAGCAAAGCAAATAGTCTCCAATATAGTAAACTATAACACCCAATAGGATCCAACATGAACACATTTATGTTATTTGCCAACCAACCACCCATCAGTAATCTGAGTCATCATCCAATGGATCTGGCAAGAGGAGTGCATTTCATTAATTCACTAATGCCTTCATGTCTGAGGATCCAAGCCATGAACAGAAGTGAACAATTACAGTTGATCCACTTGTCTAGTCTGATAGAATTGCCTAGTTGGTAAGAATTTTGGTGCATTTCTCATCCTACACCCACAAGTGAAATTTTTTGATAGCTTCAAGGCAACCCCAACAGGTATGGTTACTGTGATGAACAATGTGCAAGTCAATGCTGTACATTTCCTCTTAGGAATTGGTGCAACAATAAGCAAGTAACCAACCTGCTTCCTCAGCCTAGAGCGGCGTGCTGACTCCCTATTGGACTGTTTTCTTCTTTGCCTCTTCAGTTCTCTTTCATCCTGAAGCTCAAAGGGAAAAAGTGTTAGAAGCTCAATTAGAAGAGATGAAAACAAAATTGAGAGTGGAAAACCTATCGAAAAGGACAAATAAAACAGAGAAACCTGTAGCCAAAGCTCTGAAGGAACACCATCACGATTGCCAGGAACAATGGGCCCTGTGGTTGGCACAGCGGGGAGCTTGCCTCGCATTGCAGCCATTGACGTAGGAGTATGTCCTCCCCAGTAGTCCATGCCAATGTTCAGGTTTGTAGTAGGACCAGAAACACCACCTGACATGGTCATCATTGCCATAGAATGGTTGCCCATGGTTGAAGAGGGGGAAGCCCGTGTAGTCCCAGTAGGCATACTGCATGCAGTGCTCCCATTCTGAGCATCAGCTGCCACCACACATGCAACATCCAGAGATTAACAACTTATATAGAATAAGAGAGAATTTAAGAAGAAAAATAGCTGTGGCGCCACTAGATTCTCCACTTTTTAGGAAAAGTGAGGAAACCAAGTCAAATTTGCACAATGTTTCCCACCCATTGTTAATGGGCAATGGTGCTTTCGGATAAAATATGTCCAAAGGGGAGAATGATATCTCAAAGCTCGTTTGTTCCTTTCAACTACTAATAGGAGATTTTATTACGAATAAGATCAACACAGATAAGAAATTAGATAATTGAAGTGGAAGGCCAGACACTCTGTTAATGATATACCATCGGCTGAACCTTTTTCCCCACATGGATTTTGCTGTGAACCCTGTAAAAATAAGATAACAAAATTATTGATCAAATGGGAAATCATGAGAATTTGATTTTTAAATGCAATGTTGCAAATGAAAAATGCTTTCCCATAGCTTTTTCAAGTATAAAAGAGAGATTCCACCTTAATGGAATATGAAGGCTTTTTCAAGCTGTCATTTATGCTTTCAACAAAAAAACATCATTAACAGAGATAAGGAAAAAAAAAAAAAAAAAGCTACAAAATGCAGAAAATTAAATCCAGAGAAACAATAAGCAAAAACATCAGTTGTAATCATGTGAACAACATTTATTAGGGATACAGAGTGCAGCTATTTAGAGCAGAAAGAGAAAGTCAATTCAATTGGTCTGAGAAAATATATTAACCAATCTGCAGACTGTGACTGCAAAGTTGGAACAAGTGTTGACTTTATCGCTGATGGTTATCAGTTCAATGATAATTATGATAAATGGTTCAGATAAATTATCATTCAGAAAATTTGTCGGTGCTTAATAAAATTTAGAAAAAAAAAAGTATGTTTATAGTTCACTTGTACCATTTCTAGAGATAAGTTGGCAATAAGTCGAGTTATATCAGCAACTTATCACTGACGAGGGCACACAGGCCACTCGCAAATGCAACCGTCTTTCTCTGCAAAGGCTGTCCCACCTACAACTTTTACAGCTACATTCCCCCCTTTAAAAGATGACTGCTCTTCTCAATTTTATCCTCATTTTCTTCTCTTTCCCTAATGTGACATTGATAGGAAACACCCCAAATCTCGTGACTTCAAAGATTTAGGGCTTGATCAAGTGAAATTAGAAAATCCATTTATCAAGAGTTGATTTGACATGTAATTTCCATAACCACCCTATATTTTTTCATTATTACTTATATTTTCAACCATTATCCCCTATTTATTTTAACCTTATTATTTTATGGCTGACATCAATTTTCTTTCCATTCAATTCCATTTTTAGCAAATTCACTCTACTGATCAGGCCCTTGAGGGAAAACCAAGTGTGTTTTCTTGGAAAATTTGAAAGAGAGAGCAAATTTCATCCCTTTTTGCCTAATTTGATGTGTTTATGATAGATCTACATGTTTGCAAACCATAATGTGAAAAATAATTAAGAAATAGTGGTGAAATTTGAAATTTGGAAAGTGGACATTCAATTTGAGAAAGGATATAAAATCAACAGCTCTGTATCACCAAGTAACAGATCTGAGATGCACACCATCCATTCTGTTTGTTCAGAAATCATTTTCATGGTGACAGGTTTGAGATGTGCATATGGGAGTGTTCAGGTGTATTTGAAAGTAAATGATTTGAAATACACCCTTTTTACGCTCCTTTACTCATATAAGCTAGGCACATCTCATATGTCATTCCCTATTTTGCTGATATTAACATGTATTTCAAAAACGCCTTTCTAATATACCATCTCTCAAATACAACCTATCCAAACTAGTGTTATCAGAATTGGACCAGACCACCTGGCCAAACCGGTTCACAATTGATTGGTCCAGTCTAGCCCGATTCGGTCCAATAGTAGATTTTTTAAAATTTTAATATTATGAATAGAATAAAAGAATAAAAAAAAGTAGGAAAGTATTATACAAAAGATCTATATATTTAGATTAATATCTATGGTTTAAATTTTTTAAAATTATGCACTATTATTTTTAAATTTTTTTCAAAAAAATTAAAGTTCAACCGATTAAACTGGCCAGTCAAACCAGTTCGACCGTGAACTGGACGCCTGACCAATTCAACCACCAGTCCGATTCTGATAACACTGGCCCAAACAGACCCTATAAGCTGTGCGTGAATGGCATTGGTCCACTGTGAATGGCATTGGTCCACTTTAAGTTGGGCAATTTACAACTCAGTGCCAAAATGAGTTACAAATCACCAGGCTGACCAAAAATTAGATGTATGTCAACTAATCGTGTTTTCCTGAGTGGATTCCTAAGTGGATGTAGCATGCCTAAAATGTAGAAGATGGTGACTATGCTATGTAGCATGCCTAAAATGTAGAAGATGGTGACTATGCTATGTTGCAGCAGATGCGTATTTAGTCATAATGTAGGAGATAGTCCTAGGAAAAAATAGGTTACACAATGCTCTCTTATGAGTTGCAAAATTGATTAAAAAATATTTAATGGATTCACATGTACTCTTAAGAGTTTCTATTATTATAGCACATCCAAGTTCCAAACCAAAAATATTTTTTGTATGATAGCTAAATGTATGGAAACAAATATGATGGTTGGCTTGGATTTAGTTAAATCCTTATTATGGGGTTGCAGAACATAATGGCAACACAAGATTTTGGTGCCTGCCAGAAAGAAAGAATTATTTTCCCAGTTGTAGTATTGTAGACAAGGTAAATTAATTAAAGTGGAGAAGGGAATAGTTTTGAAACCATACATTTTGAGAGTTGGCATCACTTCCCTCACTAGAACCTTCATTTCCACTTTCACCACTGCACATCACATTTAGCTTCAGAATAGGTGTCCAGCCAGTTTTGCTAAAGATGGTTTGGGGATCAGTGGCTTTGGTACCTCTGTGAGATGGTGCCATTCGCGGATGCTCCAGATGCTTTTTCTGCCTCATTACCCTTGCCTGTAAGCATGCTCAGACTGCCTAAGCTCCCTTTGGATTTCTTTAATGAACTTCCATTCTTCCCTTCAGCTGATTTACCTTCTGAGTCTGCACCACCAGCAACACCAGCCTGAAACAATTCCACAAAACAAAAACATAAACATTCATATCTAGATCACACCCACATAAACTATACATGGTGAGAATGAACCTTGATAATCTGAGTTCCACATAAGTTATTGGTAAAACAAAGGACAGTTCCAAATATGTTATATCTTCTACTTCTGGATCTGTTTTTGATAACGTAGAATGAACTATAGCTCACTCCATATATTTCAAAAATTCAACCAAGAAAAGGAAAAAGAAAAACAAACGAAGATCTTTGACTGGTCCCATTGCTGGTTTATTGTCCGATTGCAGAAAGCACATTTACGGGCAGATCAAGGATCCAAATTACATATCAGAATATCCAGGCTAAAACTTTTGGACTATACAATCTAGTTTGAATATATACATCATATCAACTTCTCAGTTGACCTTAACAACCATAGCAAATCCCATCCAAATATCTATATCGAAGATACACACCATATCAAGGACCACAATAACCTCATCGATCATCTATGTCTTGAATAATCCAGTGGTTTGACTGGCATGTGATGCCTACTGGCTTAATCAGACACCCCACATCCCTAACTGATTGGACCATGGGAGCACTAGTTCAAATGTGAACTTCTTCAGGTCCCATGCGGAAGCCTCAATATATAACAGGTTCTTTGTACAACCACACAAGACTAGAGGCCTATGCAGTCATGCATGGATGAAATTTCTGGAAAAATCTAATTTTCTTTTTTGATAATATCTCGGAAGTTTAAGGTCAAACCAGTGAACTTTCTGCCTTAGCTTCTTCCCTTATCCTTAAGACCATCACCATCATTGTCATCATTGCTTCATCCAGCAAATTTAGATCAGCTCAATAGCCTGTTTCACCATTCCACTCTATCACAAACCATATCCACCATTAAACTAATGGCACTCTTGAATCTTTATACATGGTTATATAATATGGAGTCTTTAGAAGTAAACAATCCAACCTTTTATAAATTAAAATCAGATTCTCTTCCTGTTGTTCAAATTATTACATAAGCTGTTAATGTAAAATCCTTCTATGCAACTCTTCAGTGGCTAGGACTTCCACATGATTATCCGTCACATTAGTTCTTCATCTATTGTGATTACTGTATTTATTGCAGGTTTGGATCATCTGAAGACAATTTAGATTGATTCTGCATTATAACAAACCTCACTCCATCTTCTAGTACCTTTATAGGCATGCTCCAACCCATCAACTTCTTCTAGCCCTTTCTGATACCCAAAAATACAAACTATTTTATCCCCAATGCAATGAGAATCTCCCCCCCTCCCCCGTACAGACTTTTGTTTGATTCTTTTTTCATTCCTGTTCCCATTTTCCCAATAAAATACAGTACAACAGTCACATCAGACATTTTAGGATAACATCTAACCATAACTTTCCTGTACTTGGTTATTTCTTCATGCATATCTAGAATTTTTTTCTCGCTTCCCATCATCAAAAGAATGAAACATAGAAGGGACAAAAAAGAGCCCCGCTATAAAATTGTTTACCTCTTTTTGTTTCCCTATTCTCATTTTCCCAATAAAATACGGTAAAAGAGTCACATCAGACACTTTAGGACAACATCTAACTTTACTGAATCAGTTATTTCTTTATATATATCTAGAATTTTTCTTGCTTTTCATCATCAAAAAAATGAAACATGGAAGGGACACACACAAAAGCCTCACTATAAAATTAAATATTTTTATAAGCAGATTTTAGCAAATACAGAAAAGTTTAAAATCAATAATTAGATTTTCTTAATTTATTAAATCTAAATCATTAACTTAACAGCACAATCAATCATATTGCTTTCCAATTACTCTTTTACATTTTTATGATAAAATCCTTCTGATTTTAATCATCAATAAATTACTTTTTCTTAATTTATTAAATTTAAATATTAACTTAACAGCATAATCAATCATATTGCTTTCCTATTACTCTTTTACATTTTTATGATAAAATCCTTCTGATTTTAATCATCAATAAATTGACTGAAAGTTTTCTTCTTTCCATGAAGTTAAATGGTAAGTTATGAATGACAATGTTAATAATGATGGTGCAGACTTTGAAAAGAGTGGATAAAATGACCCATCTCTGGATTCTTCTTACTTGGCCTGCATCTCCGCTGGACATTTCCCAAATGCTATAATATCAGGCATCACATATCAATAGTTATCAAAGATCATCACAGATATAATGGTAGCCAACATTTCCTTTTTATTTAGGGCAAGAGGAAACATGTTTTGGAGAATCAAGTAGAAAAGCAGTGCACAGCCATAAATGTCTTGCAAAACCCAGAATGACAAATTTTACTGTCTAGTGAATGAGTCCACATATCAAAAAGTTCCTGAAAAAGAAGATATGACTCACAGATGCTTCAGCAGTCCCATTTAGAGAAGGCATTGCATATGGACCATATGGATGAGAGCCCTGACAAAGATGCATGAAAACCAAATTAAGAAAAGACCCAACATTGCAACATATGCCCACATAATTCCCAAATTAACAGCAACTGTGTAAGAAAGGAAGTAGGGAAGATAGGCAGCAACATACTGGTGGCATTGATGGATGGGCATATATTCCCCCATGAGGATACATAGCAACATATGGAGGAGGAGTTCCATAAGGAGGGATCATATGCTACATAAAGAAAATTTTCAAAGGTGTTACTCATTCAAAGATAAACATTATATCTAGAAATTGGAAAAAAAAAATCAAATTTTAAGCGAATCATGTCCACAACATCTCATTATCATGCTAAGTTGTAAGTCTGGTCTATTTCAAAAAACTGAAATCAACATGAAAACAAAACAGAAAATAGATGATACAACACCTGTGCACCCCACATGTATGGATGAGCCTGGGGACTAGATGGAACAGAGGAATGAAAAAAACCCGGAGGGGGGATAGGAGGGGTTCCAGCAGAGTTAAAATATGCCTGCAAATACACAAGAATATGTGTTTGGTCAAAACCCTTGAAAATGAAATTACTTAACCACACAAGACAGAAAAAAAAATTATAACCTGATATGAAGCCCAATCAGGAAAAACTGTGGCAGGACTGCTTGGAGGAGGCTGCTCCTGCTGCTGAATGAAAGATAAATACTAGCACTTTCCTAAAAAAGAAAAAATTAAAAAATAAATTTCATTCAAAGAAACTAGTGTATGCACACTAACCGGTGCTGAAGAAGACTTTGGAGTCTTTGTTGGAGTATCCACCTCTCCATTTCCCATTGTTCAAGAGTTCCTGCATGCCCTTAAACCTCCTCTGAATCCATTACTAATAAGGACAGAGCATGAAGAATATCTACATAACTGAAATAAGAGATATGACATCAAGATACCAATAACTATATATACATAAACACACAGATTTCTTAATTTACAGATATTTAAACAACACAAAGAAAATAAATTATAACTACAAACTGGTTGGGATTTATGCTGAATGCCAGCAGAAAAGACAGCCTCCAACACAATGTCATGCAATTATGATCTTTTATTAATTGGCGATGGACAATAAGAAACATATGCTTTCTTAACACTGTAAGCTAAAACCCTTAGACAAACACAATAAGGACATGAAATTGAGTTGCAATGTTCCCCCCCTAAAAAGCAACTCTCCTCAGATGAATCTAAAAAAAGGCCTTAGTCCAATCATGTTGTGACTCATTGTCCACATGTATATCCATCAGCTAAAGGTTCAAGGCTCCAAATAAAGAACTACATAAGTCAATAAATGTAACAAAAGGCCTTGGTCGAAATGGAATTACAAGGCAAAAATTTATCAATTCCCTTGAGATCTCCAACTTTGTCATTTTTCTTTTAGAAAATAATTTTATTATTTGAATGAAGAAAATGCTTGCACCTAGATGGAGAAATCAATACACACCAACCCCAGTCCCCCACCTGTCATTTGTTCCTAAAATGATCAGGATCCAGCTGATTGTTACAAATATGAAAATCTTTTTTGTCGCTTCCACTGAAGTAACAGAAACTGGAGGGGAAGTTAACTAATGGTTTCCAAATTCCAGTCAAAAAAAAAATTCAAGATTGCCAAGGTGCACCAAAACTAGTTAGCAGATCATCTTTAATTCCTGTAGAACAACTGGAGTCCTCAACAATTGTCTAAACCTGAAAGTTTCTTCTCCTTTTTTACTCCATTGTTTCTTTCCCCTTTTCCTATGAATCATCAAAAGCTCAGAAATTAACAGTTATGTTGTCATGTATATCAACAATTGTCTAAACCTGAAAGTTTCTTTTTCTTTTCTTTTTTTTTACTCTGTTATTTCGTTCCTCTTTTCCTATGAATAGTCAAAAGCTCTGAAATTAACAACTATGTTTTCATGTATATCAACTCCTTAGGTATAGCAACACTATGGGAAATACATGACAAACATCAGGGAACTAAATACCATGAGAATGATGGTTATTAAACAAAATAATCATATTGCACCACCACAGTTCACAGTTCGTAATGATAATGTTTTGTCAATCACGATCATCAAAATTCATTGCTCTTAAATGGTTTCGATCAATTCATGTAGTAAATCACCACATAGCCTTTGTAGGGAAATCACTAATTTAAGGCTAGGGTAATCATTGATTTTGATCAATTTCAATTTCAATCAATCAATGTAATTGGATATTACATAGCCCTTAATGAAGATGCATTGATTTTGATAAAAGTCTTTTTGTTTCATTCAATTTTCACAATAGGCTTGCACACACACGTAGGCATTAAATCTGACAAGTGGTCCAAAGGCAGAAAGGGGAATTGCCTCCAAGTGACAGCTAACACAAAACCTGTGACACAAATTTTGCCATGAATTTAACTTTTTCTTTCGTGTTAATCTCCTAAATCTTCCACAGATGCTAAGGAATTAGTGGCTCCATTTTCCCAAATGCATTCTTGTTTGACAAATGATGCCAATTGAAAAAATCAATATTTTCTAATTGATTATTTCAGACTCCATTTTTGAGAATAAAAAGATCCCATAATTTGCTATTTTAACAGCATGGACAAGCCCTGAAATGGGTTCAATTGGGATTTGCAACAATCCTTGTGCTTCGAGCACAGTGGACAAAAATCAGGCTCAATACCTCAAGATCAAAATCAATGGGAATCACACTCAATAGAAGCATAGCAACTTCCCAATAAATCTCAAGTCTGCACTACAGATTGTAGGCAGTTTTTTGGCTTTCGTTATGTTTTTGAACAAAAATGACATCTAAGTCTTTACAATCAACTCATGTTTTAAAATCTAACTTTCTGCTTATAAATCCTCATACGTTATGGGAAGCTCTCCCACTAATTAAAGTGCAAGAGAAAAAAATAAAAAATAAAAATAAAAAGCCAACTAAATTGTCAAAACCAATCCGATGAATCCAAGTACAGAAGCAAACGTAACCTCTCAAGTATGTAAAAACTGAAGTACACAAGCAAATGGAACCTCATGACCAGGTGTAAACACTGGTATCCCCATTAGTACTAATACTAGAGGGAAAAAAATAAGGAAGCACTGATGCATAACTAACAGCTTTCACTTTGCCTGACTGTGCGTAGGAACTTCTGCCAGCTATTATAAAAAGCAGAAGAATACATGAACTGAAATAACTAAAAAACCAAACCTGAGGATTTCTTGGGAAGTTTCAAGTCAATGAATATCGACAAAGATTACTTCTACAAGATAATATTAGATGCCTCACTTGTGATTTGGACAAAAAGGGGCATCCTTTTCAGACACATGCGAGACAGGAACAGCTACCCACTACGGAATCCCAACAGTCATCAAATGCAGAAACCCGACTAATTTCGTATTTTCAGTTGATTGTTTACTTATCCATTCACGTAACTACCACTATTCGAAAAGTAAGGCCTCAAAAAGCTCGTCCGACCATGACAACATCCTTTATCTAACAGTTCTCCCGCACAACCAGCACCCGCAGAAAACGACTACCCAATAACACAATTCCCCTTTCCCAAAGCCCTTTCTTAGTTATCAAATCGAAACGAATCCCCTCCAATAACCTAATGAACAGGTAAATTCGAGCTACATGCAATCCAAATCAAATCGAAAATAATTTCATTGCTCAAAATCGAGAGGGAGAGGGAGGAGAGAGAAAGCTCCCCACTTTCGGCAACCGCAGATAAATGACACTCTCGAACATAAACCGTTCATATCAAGCAGCAGAAGAGGAAAACATCAAAATCGTCAACTTGAAATGGTCATGAATACGTAAATCAAAAGAAATTTAAAAGATACACAGAGGTGGGAGATATGAAGTCGTACCAGTGAGAGTGAGAGTGATACCGTGAATATTCAGCAACGCCTATCAGTTTCTTCTGGTGATTAATAGAGAGCAACGAGAAACCCTACAAGAAGAAGAAGAAGAAGAAGAAGAGAGAGAGAGAGAGAGAGAGAGAGAGAAAGGGGGATTTCTGGGGATTTAGAGAATTGAGAGATTTATAAATAGGACCCAATCCGGAAAGAAAGGGTTTGTTCAACTACGGCTTCTCTCGCTTTTCTCCGCTTCCATTCTTTCTGCGTTTTTATAATAATGCAATGAAGAATTAGATCGATCCTTTTTTCTTGTTTTTCTTTTTTCTCTTCCTTGCGCCTGTTTCTCTCCTTCTTTCCCCCTTAACTGCCTTCAACCCAACTCCTGCGAAGTTGAGACAGCTACCCTGCTTCTCGCACTGTAGCAAGCATGCCAGGCGTCACTGCTAAAAAGCAATTCCCCTGCAACCAGCTGTTTGTAGGGTGATCCGTTCAACCAACTACCGCCTGCCGTATGGCCCGTTTCCGAAGAAGTCGGCAGGTGAAAGCCCCACCCAACTCGGGCTGGCTCTCTCTCACCAACCCAGCACTATTGGATTTTTAAGAGTTCAACAAGTGGGCCAATGTTATGTCTAACTATATCTGGGTTCCAACCCATGGGCCTCTATCTTAGCCCAAAACGAGATGAGCCTCCCGAATTCGCATACATCAGTCGAACGTATGAGCGAGGCTTCTTAATGCGTGACGGCGAGGCTCACGGCAGAGGGCCGAAATGCGGAAAACCAGCTTTGTTTCTTTCTCTGTCCTGAAATGCGGAAAACCAGCCTTGTTGGTTACTTTGTCCTTTCACATCAAGCGAATTATTTGCGCATGGAGATAAAGCTGTATTCTATGCCTCCATATCACGCGCGAAATTTTGGGAATATTTCGTGCAATCCCGATCGTGCGCAATATGGGAACAGACATGATGAGCATGAATTTTTTTTTATTTGATGAAATTTCTTTAACAGTGTAGTTTTCTCTCATGCTCATTTTCACGAGACCAATTGAAATTATGCAATTAAATTAAAAGCCCACATCCGCCATAAATATATATAGGGTACTGAACCCATATGCGCATGAGATCCTTTATACGCACAGCCGTGTTTGGTTTTCTGGTTTTTTCGATCATCATCAGGTACACAGTAGTTGGATACTGTTAACTAGTTGCAGAAGTTAGGTTCTTTTTGGTTTCATTCATGTTAGCTATTGCACAGAGTAATTTGGAATCGAGGAAAGCAACCAAATGTCTGATTGACCCAAGTTTTCCATGAATATGAAAAGAATAGATCTTACCCAATATTCCTGCCATTCGACTGACTTCCATATGTGTTTTTTCATTTGGGAAAATCCTTGGAATCCAAAATCTAAAATCTACAGAAGTTCCTATTGCACAGAGTAATTTGGAATCGAGGAAAGCAACCAAATGTCTGATTGACCCAAGTTTTCCATGAATATGAAAA
>JAYJMB010040705.1:20736-32443 GCA_036873735.1 Pouteria campechiana
CATTCGACTGACTTCCATATGTGTTTTTTCATTTGGGAAAATCCTTGGAATCCAAAATCTAAAATCTACAGAAGTTCTTAGCCAATAGCACATGCTCTTCTACAATTGGAAATTTTGATTTCTGCAGTGGAGCTTCTAAGATACGACCATCTTAAATGTCTTGGTATTACTAGATGAGCTAAAGTACCAAAATATTATCAGTTCTGCCTACTTACGATAACATGGGAATAAACCCAAAAGACGTTGTAATAACTAATGGGTAAAACAGGTAAATTTGCAAGACATTTTCATGAAGGCAGTGGAGGTTGGAGGTTTTATTTAAAATTGAATGCTATTAATTATTTAAATTTTAAATTTTAGTTTTATTTAATCCTTTCATGGGAATATGAGAAAATAGTGAATTTAGGTCTTTATTTACTTAAAAAATAAAAAAATTTAATTAATATAATCAATATACTTGTATTCAAAAGCAGTTATAATTAGTTATTTTAGAACAAATCTCATTATTTTTATTTTTTTATAAATAATACTATATAACTAATTAACCAGAATAATTACTAAATATATAACTATAATTGCATTTTTCTACTTTTTAAGTTCATAAAGACCTAAAATCATTACTTTCTCATGATATTCCCAGGTAAAGATTAAATCATACTAAATATTTAATTTTTAATAATTACTAAAATTTATATTAAGTTAAATAAAATAACCAATCTTATAAAGAATAAAAAATTAAAAATACCTCTATATCAAATTTATTATTAAGATTTTATTTTAATCCAATAGTTAATATAGTAATATTGTTTAATGTTCTATATTTACAATGATGATAAAATCTGTTAATTTAATATAAATTTAAATGATTATTCAAAATCGAACAATTGGCATGATTTAATCTCTAAATAGGCCAAATTTTAAGAAAAAGTGATTGGTGGACTTTATTCATTTAAAAAGTTAAAAATTGGGATGAATATTATTAATTTTTTATATATTAATTATATATAAATAAAAAAATATTAATTTTTTCATTTCATTATAAAACAAGTCCTGCCCCTTGCACATACGTGGCAAACTCGTTTGAAAACACCTCCCTAAAGGAAGCACTTGATATTTGTGTTTGCCTGCATTTCAAAATTCTTATGATATTTTGTCTCCCATGTCGTGGATGTTTCACATGCTATTAAACATATCACATATCATTCGCATGTTTTAAATCATGTGGTGTTCTCATATTCATAACACTTCGACATCAGGGGATCCCAACTTTAGATTAAAATTCCTCACACAGCCAATTAGAGTAATGGGTATGCGTAGTTGAACCTATTGGGAAATAAACACACGGTGAGTGCAGAGATAGCATTGGAGAAGGAAATACAATATGGGAAGAAAATGTTACAAGATCAAGTACCATCAACATAGAAGATTTGTCAACTATCTCACTGCGGTTTTATACAAAAAAAATGACCTAGCTATCGCCGAAGTCAGTCGAATGACAGGAACTGTCGGGTAAGATCTATTCTTTTCATATTCATGGAAAACTTGGGTCAATCAGGCATTTGGTCGCATTCCTCAATTCCAAATCACTTTGTTCAGTAGCTAACACGAATGAAACCAAAAGAAGAACCCAACTTCTGCAACTAGTTAACAGTATCCAACCACTGTGCACCTGATGATGATGACCGAAAAAACCAGAAAACCAAACACCGACCCATAAATACTTTATGCTCCTCACGCACGGTGTACGTAGCTGTAGCTTACAGGCTAACTTTGTAACATTATATAATAAAATATTTATAAATTTACGTGGCTTTTGTTACTATTCAAGCGGGTAGATACTGTGTGGTCAACTCTTATCATTTCCATGTCTATCTTTTCTTTTTATAAATCGTGTGATTTAGTGCTGCTACCGGGTATTCCAATTTGAGTATTGCCCTTAGATTTAGTAACGACAGAGACTAGCTAGTTGCTGTGAAGTAAAGATAAGGAGTAGAAATATAAATAATGATAAGAAAAAATACTATTACTAACATAGTTATAATAAATATATGTCATTAATTTGATGGGAATTGGGATCCATTTCTGCAACCGTTGCAACCTTTGCCAAATAAGATGCATGAACATTGAACACAGTTCGCATGTACCAGTCTGTAGGTGATCATCCCCCTGTGGAAAATCAACTGCAATTTTATCTCATCATATATCTTTTAAAGAAACTTAGATATTTTATTTTTTATTCGCTTTGTAACTAATACCATTTTTATGTTGTTAATATTGTAGTCTTTTTTTTTAATGTCTTTTATTTGTTTTTTCTTTATTTTTAACTCATTTACCTAACAACAAACACGTGCAAGGCAAAAAGTTGAGAATGGAAGGGAAAATAAAACTAAAGATCCAGATGATTAGTAACGCGAGGAATTGGATTTTTATGGAAATTGGAATCCGTCCGGCCTTTTTCAAACAATTGTCCATTTAAAAGCTGCATGCAGACAATGGTTGAATAAACCCAGCAGGTGCGAGAACTACGAAGGTTATCTCATCTAACAGCCCTGCCACATTTCGTCAATGTGATTTCAACGTGGAGTTATACAGTTGTACCAACCCGCCCCTGCTGCTATCATCATCCATGAGTTAGTTCCGCAGCGGTATTTCCTCGTAGTAAAAAGGCCAAAATGCTGTTGCCAGTATGACAGGGAAATGCGAGGGTGGCCCTCACTCTCCCCTTGCGTGGCTTGTGTCGCACATATAGCAGGGGTTGAGCCAGACATCGGAAAATCAAAAACCCGAGCCTGTGGTTGTATTTTCGTTACATCTTCGTAAGCGCATGTGAGATGCGGTGCGTCGCTCGTCTGCAAAAATCTAAAAGTTGCTGACCAGAAAGCATGAAATGCTGGAACGCCGCTTTGCCGCAATGCAAAATCTCGTATTCTACCAGTTCTTAACAGCAAGATTCAATCTAATAAAAATCAATACTCTGAGCAAATTGCATTTGAATCTAGCATGCAATACTTCTTTTTTGCAATCTGTTATTGGGAAATCTTACCTATCAAAATGTTAGATTCTACCAGTTATTGACAGCAAACAAATCTAGCATACAATCCCATTTTTCAGCCACACTGAAGGCCCATGATATCCGCGCTTCGGACCATGACAATCCTCGTAACTTTGCCCCATTGCGGCCAATACCACCCCAAAAAAAAGCACCTCATAAAGCTAACACATAGATGTTAGGACTACTCCCTCACTTGGGCAATGCGAAAATATCATAAAAGCTGTTATAAAATCTTACCTATCAAAATGTCAGGTTCTACCAATTCTTAACGATAAAAATCAATCTAACAAAAATCAATATCTTGAACAACTGGCATTCGAATCTAGCATGCAATACTTTTTTTTTTCTTTTAAAGCAGTTACTAGGAAAATGTCGGATTCTACCATTTCTTGATAACCAAAATCAATCACTCTAAACAAGTTACATTCAAATTTAGCATGCAACACTTTTTTTTTTTTTTGGTTTATAATCAGTTATTAGGACATCTTACCTGTCAGAATGTCAGATTCCACTTGATGGGAATGCAATCTTCAAAGGATGTGGCTTTTCGCGAGGGAAAAATGGGGATAGCAGTCCATGACCCATTTGTTTCCACGCATATTAACATAATATTTAACTACGCGTGACTATTTTTATTTAATTTATTTTCATATTATTATACATATTTTTAAATGCCCTATATATTGCCTTCTTATTTACTTCATGACTAACATTATTCTTATATTATTGGTATTATTATTTATTTTTTTACACATCTTTTATTTTTTCTTTTCCTTTTACATCACTCTTTAACTTTACAGCAAACACGAAATTGGAGGTAAGAATAAAAAATAAAGATCGCGGTGTTTGCCTATTTTTCATGACGACAGTTATACTAAGTATATATGGTGTTTGCTTATTATTTTTGTGGAAATTGGAATCCATTTCCGCTTTTTTTTCAAGCAAGTGTCCATTTAAAAGCTGCATTTTTTAGTGCCGGTGCATGCAGATCATTATTGAATAATCACAGCAGGTGCGACAATTACGAAGAATCTCTCATCTAAAAGCCTGCCACATTCCATCAAAGTGATTACAACGTGGAATTTTACCTACCGAGTCCACTCCCACCTTACCATCTATGAATGGCTTCTGCGGCGGATTTTCTTCGAAGAACGAAGCCCAAAATAGGAAAATACCGTTGCCCACAGCATACTTGGGAGAGGAAAATACGAGGGTAGTACTTATTCTCCCCTTGTGAGGCAAATTTGCATTGGAAAATGTGAAACACTAGCCTATGGTTGTTCCTTATACTGCCTCCTCTGTATAAACAAGCGAGAAACGTTTCTGATTGGCTCACATGAGAAATCGACGTTTCAGATTGCTCTCACGCGTTGTACGCAGGCCTGTGAGATCGCTAATCGCTTCTTAAGAACTTAACCTCGCGAATCTCAATCCCAGCGACGGCGACCAGCAAAAGGGGAAAAAACATAAATTTGGATGTCTGAAATGGTAATTTCGCTCAGCACATATTCCCGTCACGGATACAGCGAGCCCAAAGCAAGCTGGCAAATGCCCCGCTGGAGCGAAGAAGGCACTATTTTTATCTGCCATTGCTTAGTTGCAAGCTAAACGTGGGGCCCACCCATGTGCTTTCCCTCCAACACTCTCTCCCTCCCATCCCTTCCTCATTTTCTCCCTTCCCATCCTCCTCAAACCCTAGCAGAGGAGATCCCAGTGTCACGACTCTGCAACCCTCTTCAAAGACTATTCTTCCTTCGGCGCTTCTCACCAACACCCGAAATGAAGCACTGTCAGCAGCTCCTCTTCCTTTTCTGCGTTTTCTTCCTCGCCAGGCCTTCGAAAGAACTCTCCGACGGCGATGTTTCAGCAATGCAGTCGCTCTCCAAGGCGCTGGACGGATCCAACACCCTGGGATGGAAGGACGCAGACCCCTGCCGGTGGCCCAAGGTCTCCTGCGCTGATAACCGCGTCTCCTCTGTCCAAGTCGGTGGCCTAGGCCTGGCCGGCACCCTGCCGCCGGATCTCAGGAATCTCAGCGCTCTGCAACTGCTGGAGCTGCAGAACAACGCCCTCTCCGGCCCGCTGCCGTCTCTCAGTGGTTTGGCGCAGCTCCGCGTCATCCTTCTCCACAACAACAGCTTTGCATCCATCCCCTTGGATTTCTTCGACGGTATGACGGCGCTGCAGTCTGTCAGCGTCGATGACAACCCGTTTTTAGCTTGGAGTATACCCAAAGGCCTCGTCGACTCTTCTGTTCTTGTGAATTTCTCGGCCAACTCGGCCAATGTGACTGGCCCCATTCCGGGCTTCCTTGGCACTGCCTTCCAGAGCTTGAGTCATCTGGCTTTAGCCTACAATTCCTTGACAGGTAAGTTGCCGGCCGAGTTTTCAGGGTCGTCGATGCAGTCCCTGTGGGTCAACAACCAGTACGGCGATGGACTTTCCGGCACGCTTGACGTCGTCCAGAACATGACGAATCTCGTCCAGGTATGGCTACACTCGAATTCCTTCACTGGACCGATTCCCAACGTCTCCGCTCTCGTCTCATTGAAGGAATTGAACGTTCGGGACAATCGGCTCACGGGCATTGTCCCGGACTCGCTCGTGAGCCTTCGTTCTCTGGAAAAAATCGTTCTTGCGAATAATCTGCTCCAGGGTCCGGTGCCCCAATTCTCAGAATCGGTTGATTCTGATCTAAATGACAGCGCTACCACCAATAGGTTCTGCACTCCAAAAGGGAAGTGCGATCCTCGAGTTGATGCGCTGCTTGCTGTGGCAGCGCCGCTGGGCTACCCAGAGAAGCTTGCGGATGATTGGCGGGGGAATAACCCATGCGGCCAGCCATCGTGGATGGGTGTCACTTGTGCGCCTGATGGGAACATCACGATCATCAATTTCATAAAGATGGGGCTGTCTGGCACCATTTCGCCTGAGTTTCAGCGCTTCAGATCTCTGCAGAAGCTGCTTCTTGCGGATAACAACCTAACTGGCTCGATTCCACCTCAGATTTCAAGTCTGCCTCAGCTTACCGCGCTTGATCTTGGGAATAATAGGCTTTCTGGCATCGTCCCATCTTTCAATGGGCGGGTTAAGTTAAATGTGGAGGGAAATCCAGATATTGGAAAGACGGGTGGTGGGAATTCTCCATCTCCAGGTGCACCTGGTTCCCCAAACTCACCTTCTCATGGCAATGGGACAGATGCCAGTGGCGGGGATGGCAGTGGGAGTGGTGGCAGCAGTAAGAAATCTTCGCAATCCAAGATGATTATTATTGGGGTTTCTGTGAGCATTGTGGTCCTTCTGTTACTTGGGCTGGGGGGTTACTGTCTATACAATAGGAAGAAACATCCATTTGGCCGTGTACAAAGTCCAAACACCATGGTTGTCCACCCCCGACATTCCAATTCTGATCCTGAGATGGTGAAGGTAACAGTTGCAGGGTCGAGCTTGAATGGTGGCACTTCAAGTGAAACCTACAGCCGGACAAGCAGTGGGCCTAGCAGTGATGTACAGGTGGTTGAGGCAGGGAACATGGTCATCTCAATCCAGGTGTTGAGGAATGTAACCAACAACTTCAGTGAGGCAAACATACTTGGGCAGGGTGGATTTGGGACAGTCTACAAGGGGGAACTACATGATGGCACAAAGATTGCTGTCAAGCGCATGGAGTCAGGTGTCATCAGTAGCAAGGGTTTGAAAGAATTCCAGGCAGAGATTGCTGTTCTGACCAAGGTCCGTCATCGCCATCTTGTTGCCCTCCTTGGTTACTGCTTGGATGGTAGTGAGCGACTCCTGGTTTATGAATACATGCCACAAGGAACCCTTAGCCTCCATCTGTTTAATTGGAATGATTTTGGTTTGAAGCCATTGGAATGGTCAAAGCGATTGACCATTGCATTGGATGTTGCAAGGGGGGTAGAGTATCTGCATTCTCTGGCACATCAGAGCTTCATTCATAGGGATCTTAAGCCTTCCAACATACTGCTTGGCGATGACATGAGGGCAAAGGTGGCAGATTTTGGGCTTGTCCGTCTTGTACCAGATGGGAAGGATGGAAAGTGTTCAGTTGAGACGAGGCTTGCTGGAACGTTTGGATATCTGGCACCAGAATATGCTGGTAATTTCTCCCCCTTTTAGATGCATGGTCCTTCTTGTTCATAATCAGACTACAATATTTGCTTGTTCTTAGAATGCTTTCCATTACATGCCCAGGAAACTTTGCAATGGAATGAAATGGAAGTGCTTTCCATTTTCATACATTCAACCCCAGAGAGTTTTGGCAATGGAATGAAATGAAAGTTTCTTTGAAATGAGTCACAATTTTATGAATTCTAACAGGTGAGAAAGTAATCACATGCCTGTGGGGCATCGCCTATAGAATTCTTGTAATCTGAGGAATGATATATGAGTGATCTTGAAAAACAATGCATTAGGTCAGTGTTTGTGGGGTGCCTGTTGAAGTGCTCTGATTGGCCTCCTGATCCTTTTTCTCTGTTGAGAATTTAATCTTGTTTCTTAGTGTTATCTTTTCTGGAAATTCCTATCGAACAAATGGTTAGGCCACATCAATGTTATCTTTTCATGTGAAATTTAAGCTTCTCAGTTCACAAGCAGGATATCATGTCTAGAGCTGTTTGTACTATTTAGTTTGCCTGCATGTCCTTACATAATGAGCTGATTGGAACTTATTTCCAAGCCAAATGGCCACGGTTGGGCCTACGGCACTGATAGGATATTCTAAACAGAACATGAAACTGTCAAAAGTTCATATAAAGCTGCAGTATGCTCTAATTCATCTTTCAGGCAACCCTATACGCACGGGGCCAATCAGATCAATGGAGTCCAGAACAAGGGCCCCTTCAATCTAATATGGCTTGATTCCATTAAGTGCTTGGTTTGGAGGGCTGATGTTGAATTTTTAGTGCATAAAAGGGACATTCATTTAAAATCTACTGGCTCACGCTCCAAACCCACCATTGGAAACTGCTCAACTAGCAAATGTAGAAGAACAGATCAAAGCTTTTTCTCATTGCTGTTCATTTTCAGATACTGTGTGGGTGCATTCAGATTCCTGCATTGCAACAAACTGCATTGAAGAGAGTATCTTGCAATTTGCATTGTTCATCTTATTGATCCTAGTAAGAAGTCTTAAGTTCTACAAATTTTATGAGATTGATGTCTGATGGGCATGATTATGCTAATCTTAGAATAGTTTAAAACGGATGGGCTTCATGTTAGAGGCTTGGAATCTCTGTCCGAAACAGTGATTTTCAAATAAATTTTCCTCTACTTGGTAGTTTTTCATTCTAGAGTTTTTCCTTTTTTCCATTTTTCATTTTCAGCTTTTGAGAATTAAGATCATGAAATCAGTCAGCAACTAGTCTGCTGCACAATATCCTGCTCAAATAATCCTAAATCATGAAATCAGTCAGCAACTAGTCTGCTGCACAAGATCCTGCTCAAATAATCCTAAAAGTTATCACCATTTTTGAATGCATAATCAATAATTGCAGAACTAACATGAACATACCAAAATGGACACTGCTATAATTTAATGGTGATCACCAAACTAATGGGATAGGTCCCCGTTGTGTTTCTGCATTATCTGAACATTGAATGTGACTGATTGCCAGCTCTTTCTAAGTCAGCTAATGTTTGCTTCCTCAATTTGGCCTTCGTATTGAGGTGATGAATTTGATTCGGGCTAGGAAAAATGCTCCATGGCCCACCTTATGGATTATTTGGATGGACATTAGTTTGCATTTAATGCTGTGTGATCGCATGTTTTTTTAACTCATTTCTGCAATGCTTAATGGACCAATCTTTAACTTTGTCATCTGTGCTTTGCGTTTGAGTAGATTGCTCATGTGTGATGACTAATACTTTCTATGCATTGCAGTGACGGGCCGTGTGACCACCAAAGCAGACGTTTTCAGCTTTGGTGTCATTCTGATGGAGTTAATAACAGGCAGGCGTGCCCTGGACGAAAATCAGCCAGAGGAAAGTGTGCACCTCGTGACATGGTTCCGCCGGAAGCATATCAACAAGGAAGAGTTCCTAAAGTTGATCGACCCTAGCATTGAGCTGACAGAGGAGACTTTTGCGAGTGTGAGTACAGTGGCGGAGCTGGCAGGGCATTGCTGTGCTAGGGAGCCATACCAGCGGCCAGAAATGGGACATGTGGTGAATGTGCTTTCATCATTGGTGGATGTGTGGAAGCCAACAGACCCCGATGTAGAGGACATGTATGGGATCGACTTGGACATGACCCTGCCTCAGGCGCTGAAGAAGTGGCAAGAATTTGAGGACAGCAGTGCTACATCGTTTCTCCCCAGCTCAGACAACACCCAGACTAGCATACCCTCTATGCCTCAAGGTTTTGCAGAAACTTTCGCCTCAGGTGATGGCAGGTGAGCCATGCAATGTCATGGGTTTGTGAATTCTCTCTCTTTCCTCTCTTCTTTTCCCCTGTGCTTCTGATGTTTGTCGATGCTTTTTCTTTCTTCCTTTCTCTGTGTTTTTTTTTATGCCCTTTTTATTTATTTCTTTTTTTTCTTGTTCGGTTGAATGGACGTTTTTGGAAATGGTACGAACAGATGACAGGAATTTGTCCTTGTATGGTGCGTCTATTGCTAATTCTGTTACCTTTTTGTTTTATTCACTTTGGACACTCCTCCCCCTGCAGTCTAATGAGAACATGCTCAAAGGTCGCTTGATCAGCGGCTCCAAATTTCAATGATTTCCTCCATGTCATTGGCCTCATTCAGATTTCAGAGTAGTTGCCTTTGGAATTTTTGAGACTCTTATTGCCTGTTTGGAATCAAGAAATAAGAATTGCTACAGGCAATTGCACCAACTTGGCAGGCCATTGGTTAATTCATTTATCAAATTGCTGCTATTTTTCCAAACCATTGCATAAATAACTGGGAACTCTGAAGGCGATGGTAACATTCCAATCAGGTCATCTTCATATCAAGATTTTTAATGCGTCAGTAATCCTATTTTGCACATTTACTGTTCCAAATTTTAGCATACAAGCTCCGAAAAAAAAAAAAAAAGATGATCCTACCGAACTCCACAACCTAAAAAGACTGTTAAGAAAAGAACCCAGCTGACATGACTCAGCTATAGGATTAGCGAAAATCATGGAGTGGTTGGCTATCTGAGAGATTCGATGGTTGGCTTTTTCTAAAGTGTCATTATTGTGGCGCCAACTGATATCGATTATAACAATTTCTTCTCGTTTAGATCCTTTGTCTGCGTTACGCGTCAGTCAGTCAACAACTCGATGCACATGCACACATGCATGTCCATGTTTGGTTTGCGGCCCAGGTGATGGTTGGTAAAGTCAGCCGCTACCACCGCATCCGCCTGCGTGAAAATAAATCCATAGCAAATCCCCATCCGGCGTTTTTCTTGCCAGGATTGATGGGATTCGGTAATAAGAAGGAAAGAATCCAAGGAAAGAATCCTCTACAATCCTCCCCTGATTTCGGCACCAGAGCACACAAGAAATGAGCAGGATTCGCCGCGATTCCTCTCACGCAGTCATCTCTACCAACGGGGTGGTATTTTTCACATGTGCCCCTCGAGTTTCGATCAAATCAAATTGCATTTAACACCACATGATAGATGTTACTCCTCGCAAGCGTACCCCTAAACACACGTTCCCCCGACATCACCGTCAATTAGGAACCATTGTCTCCGATCTTAAGAAGTGGATTAAAACTTTTAAATGATGAAAATACCCTTGAGGATCTAAAATACATTTTCTAAAATCTTTAATGAAAATTTCAAAATGTTCAATATGGAAATGCACATGAGGGGAAAAAAAAGGGTGTGAAAAAATGTTTTAAGGCACAAAAAACGAATAAAACCTTAGGGGTGCACTTGTAAAATGCAAAATTATCGTTGTCAAGTGCCATTTGATGAAAAACTCAAGGGCACTTATGAAAATCCCTTCAGTACGCCATGGCCTGCCTTCACATTGCCTGGACCCCCATTCGGGTGCTACGGACATGTGCCGGACTCTCAAGTGCAGCTGTCCCGTCCCCCACCCATAGGCAACACCACTGACAGTGATGGCTGCTTAACGCCGAGCCCATCATATCTCTGGAGATTTGCACGACGGTGAAAGAATACACCATGTTTAGCTTATTATTTATATTTTCGCATATTATAACATTTTCTATTTATTTCCATTGAACCATTCACGATGATTTTCTGGATCCGACGCAATATTCGGCCTTTTCTTGATAGCTGTGGGCTACATTCTCGATTACTATAGCATCCTTGTGGCTATCAGCAATGGAGACAGCTAGGCCCGCGTAGCAGAAAGGTGTGGTTCGGCAGGTAAATTGGATAAACCTGCGCCGTTACGTTATCCGCGGCTGAATGCCAGCGAAAAAACTCTTAAGTACAGCTAAGCTTCTCGTGGGCAGGGGCCCACCATTAAGACGATGGCGTGGACCGTTTCGGATCCGAACGCCTCTGTAGTCTGTACTCTCACTCCGTAGTGTTCCCATTGATTTCATCTTTTGCAAAAAATTTAAAAATGAGGCAAATATAATTGTTATAGATATTTGAAATCATTTGGAGAAGCTAAGACCCATGTGCAGGTTCGACACGCGTCCTGGCATGATTATCTGACGTGCG
>JAYJMB010040716.1:0-32435 GCA_036873735.1 Pouteria campechiana
CCCCCCCCCCCATGAGCTTCACCTGGCTGCCCCTCCCACGTGCCGCATGTGGGAGGGGTAATACCGGATTATTATAGTTTTAATGCACAATGTTAATGGCTTTACTTTCAAATATATGATGATAATTCATTTACAAGCTCAAAATTACTGTGAAATATCATCGCCAAAGACAGTGATGATATTCAAGAACCTATTCCATATTCTACACAGCATTCATCTTTTGATTGATCTTAGTTAGGGTCTTAGGGCATGCCTTCTTATTTGAACTGGTATACGTTAGAAGATTAATTTGTTATTTGCACCATCTGGTGTTTTAACTAGTTGTACAGCTAATGGGAGTGTGGACTAGCAAACCAGTGCAATAACAAGTATGCAACCACTAAAAAATGTTTTTGGGTGGCAGCAGGATCATCCATTATGTGAACAAAAATAGACACAAGCTGAGAGGAAGGGCATTTCAAAGGACTAGCCACCTTGTCTGCTAACCAATTACATCACCAGATTCCAATCTTCCATGAGGTCTTTCCTTGTCCACAACTTAAGCCCACAGCTATCTTTACTGTCATAGAGAAGGCCGCAGTTGGAAGTAGTTATTCACTTGTTCTGTTCTCTCCACAGTGACCATAAACTAGAAAGTTGCTATTTCAGAAAATTCTAATTGATCAGGCTTCAATCGTGACACCATTGACTAATGAAGAAATTTCCCCAAATCTTTGAAAGACTTGTAATGAATGAAGAGTTGATCAACTTATCAATCCTTTCAGTTGTATGATGCCAGATTGGAAATATTTATTCTATAGTCACGTCTTGGTATTTGCTACAGTATTTTTAATGAAATTAACAATATAACATCTTAATATGGCAGATCCCCTTTGAATAATTTCTTCCTACATTTGGAACTCAAATCAATATTGATGAATGCTGTTGTGGAAAATAATTCCAAGGTTTGCAGTTAGAATTTGTTGTAATTAGTTCTGAAGGTTGGTATTGATGTTGGCTATGTTTGTGTTTACCTGTTCTATGGTCGAAGGCAATTTGGTCCTCAGTTATGATTGATTGACCAGTTGCAATGACATTGAGATATCATTACTATGTGAATGCATTAATGCACACAAGCAGATGCTTTCGTAGCTTGGACTTGTCCTTTATTTTCTTTATTTTTGAATTTCTCCATGACCTGAGTAGAATATCGAGAATGTAAAGGTGATATTTCCATCATGACAGGTGGGGAAAGACCCATGGTCTTCTCATTGAAGGTGGTCTAACCTATGGTGACATAAAGAAATCTGTGGCTGATGCTGTAATTGCCTTTAGGGAAGGTGTAAGTGAGCTGTTTGAATTCTTGGAGGTGAAGATCATCAAATGTGTTCACTTATTGTGTACAAACTATAGATGCTTCAACATTCAATCTCTCAGTTTAGCTTGTGGACACATCTGCATGAATCGGGGAGGGGCTGTTTCCTGAAGGAATCTTATTTGGCCTTAAGTCGTTGAGTCAATTCAGGCTTATTCTTGAATTGAGTTTTAATCTTTATTTTTGGGTTGGCTGGTTCAATGTGGGTCCCCATGCACTAGCCTACCCCATTAGTTCTGCAGTTACCTTACAACAGTTGGCTTCAAGTCTTGGACCCAATTTCTGAATTGAGGAGTTTTTGTTGATTAGTTCAAAGTCCAAACTAGGTCTCCATTGCTACTGTGTACATATTCTAGTGCAATTTTTATTTCACACACTAAGTGAGGACCACTGGTTAATTTCTTTTAAAATTCATCTCAAAAATGTGGTTGTGAACTCTTCTGTTATTGTGCACTAGGAGGAAGTTGGTTAATTAGACCAATGCTGCAATTCAATTCAACACTACGCCCAAGTTCACCCAAACCAAGCTTTCATCTCATGACCTTTTTTATACTTGCAGTATACTTAATGTGGTCTCATTTTGATTCTTCCCTATTGTACACATCCCTCTTTTACAATTAAGACGAAGTAGCTGCTTCTCTTTGACTGGTATTCCTTACAATGCAGTGTCTGTTCATTGAATTTTTCATTAAAGGATTGATCGGTAGAATGGATTTGCTTGGAATGGAATTGAACGGAAAGAAAATTGATTGTAGTGATATATGGGATGATGTCAACCGTGAAGTGAAGGTTAAAATAAATAAGAGGTAATGATTGAAAATATAGATAATAATGAGAAAACAGTAGGGTTGTTATGAAAAGTGCACGTCAAATGAACCATTGGGAAATAGAATTTTTGATGGAATTGAAATCCATGGAAATCAATTCCAACCAGCTGATCAAGCCCTAAACTTATTTCTTTAGTTAAAATAGTGGAGGTTGATGGAAACCTATGTTTATGCAGAAAAGCCATCTGAAAAATATGTCATGTGTTATCAGGGTTTTCAAATGACCACTATCTTTACTTAAAAATATCTGTCAACTGGTGTTTCTAGTTCTTTGTCTAAAACCTTCATTAACTATTCATGAATTGCATAATTTCTGCTTGTACAAGCTGAGATTTTACCTGGGAAGATTAGAACCTCTAACAGAATCTTCACAATCCAGAGTTCTTATTTTTTTCATAAAGAAAAATATCCTCTTTCTGTTGAAAACTTTAATCTTTCATATTTTTTATTGGCAGGAGAGAGATGTTCCTGTTCTTATATTTTCTGCTGGCCTTGCTGACATCATAGAAGAGGTCAGCATCGGATAACTTGATTTAGGTTGTTATTTTTTATCGAGTTCCAACACATATCTCATGTTGCCGTATTCTGCACTTGTAGCTTTTTTTCCAAGGATCCAATGAACTTGAATTAATTAGGTACTTGAGAAAGGGGACTAATTTGGGCACTTTCGATGTTGTACCAAAATAACAAGATGTGGGGCATATTCTTGTGATACTATTACCGGATTTTTACTTCTCCAAACCTTTACCACTAAGTTTCGATCATTCCGATTAGCTATTCTCTACTGACTGGAGGATCTTATTGAGTTTTGAGTGCTCAATTGCAGGTGTGAACTGTAATGTTATATATCGTACCGTTGTTGCACCTATACTGGTGTGTATGATTTCGGGCACCTTCTTGTTGGTTTTCCAGGTCTTGAGACAGAAACTTCATAGATGTTTTACGAATGTGAGGCTTGTATCAAACAGAATGGCGTTCAATGATGATGGACGTCTTGTAGCCTTTACAGGTAGCCTATACTGTCTTCACAGAATTTTTTGCTGAGAACTTGGACATCTTTTAAGCAAGGGAGGTGACATTTTGACAGAGAAAAAGGGAACAATGCATTCATGATTTTCGCTCCTTGTATGTGCTATAGCCCATAAGTTGCAGATGACTTCTTGTCAACATCTGCCCTTATTGAATAGAATTTACTCTTACAGCCTGTTTGGTTTGGTGGTGTGGAGCTTTACTCAAAGAAATGGGAGGAAATGATGTTTGTATGGGAAGTATGACGCCAGTGAACTAGTGGATAAAGATAAAATACATAGGCTTTTTTTGATAAAACAGGATTATTGATGGAAAAAATAAGTTTAATTGTTAAAAAGATAGAATCAATTAGGATAGATAAATGTTTTATCAGATAAATGGGGGAGATAAAGAAGTTTTCCTCCCCTTTCCCATGAACCAAAGACCTTATGAAACAAGGAGGAGAGGGAAAAGAAGAAAAAAACCATTGCATAAGTAAGGTGTTTGCTCCATGGACAACTGAGACCAAAAATGTTTGACTCTCATCTCATATTTATGATTTTTCTGTTTCTGTTCTCCAATTCATTTTATCCTTTCTCTTTCATCCATAGAGCAGATGAACTTTTTATGCATATCTGCATTTCCAATTCTTACCTGTCCTTGTCTTTTTACTGATTTTGGTGATAGGGAAAACAATTCATGTTCTGAATAAAAACGAACATGCTCTTGATATGGCTGCTCCTGTTCATGACCAATTAGGAGATGATGATGCACCAGATGATGATAATGCTTCAGTAAAGAAGAGGACCAATGTGTTACTCCTTGGTGATCATCTTGGAGACTTGGGAATGTCAGATGGTCTGAACTATGAGAATCGGATTGCAGTTGGATTCCTGTAAGTAAATGATAACATCTGTCTTGATGTTTTTTAAAAGTGGAGTGGTGCATATAAGGTGGCATCCGTCTTGATTAAATTTCTTGTGTAAATGTTTCAAAAGTTATTTCCTACTCAGAAATTGCTGAAGTTTGTTTATTCAGTGATTTGGATAAAGCTTCTCTACCATCAACAAGTGGCATGCCCATAATTTTTTGCTGAATTTCCCAGTAATGATGCAACCAGAAATACGATTTGACTCATGTTTTTGGCGCACTCACACAAGGCTGGGAAGGCAAGATGTCTGCAGTCTTACTCCCATTTCCTAGAGAGGCTGTCACCACAACTTGAACTTATGCCATCTAGAGTTCATGGGGCAAGCCTTATCATCTGCCAGGTGATGTCCTTGTGATTTGACTCATGTGTCAGATAGAATTTACTTTGTTTAATCTTTTCTAGGCTAGAATTATCAGATGAAGTTGTAGAGAATGTAAAAAAGAAGTGGTAAGAGTTTTAGGCTACATCGATTCACTTACAAGACCAACTGCTCTAATCCACAGTTGAAGGCCTGATCTCAGACTAGAGCACGGAAATGTTTTGCGCTGAGATGTGGAAATAAAAAATGCAAAATGACAAATAAAAATGAATAAGTCCTACCCCCTAGGCTACATGATTCAAGATTGAACGCCAGGAGTTCCAATTGACTTTTGAGACCTGACTGCAGTCTGGAAGACGGAGCTGTTTTGCATTAACGTTTCAGGAAGGGTAAAACAAGAACTATTGTTTGATGAGGCGCTGGTCACTCATGCTTCTCACACATTCCTAATGGAAAACTTTTATTGTTTGACATTTTTCTCAAGTGAATGTGGGTGTGCCGTTAATCATCCATTGTCCTGGCTGCTGATCAGGTGACTTCCTATCATGGAAATTGTAGCTGCTTATGGCCAACTATTTGGTGGCCTACTGGTCTAGGTTTGCTGGTGCCATCTGACAGTCAGTAGATTTGGATGTGTGCCCCATGTTGCGGTATCTGTGCACATTCATGCGTGTGTATCTGCAAGTGCAAATGCTCATTCATTTGTGCCTTTGTATGGTTTTTTGTTAATTTTTTTTCTCCGTCTTGTTATAATAGTTTTTTTGTATTTGGAAATGCTCTTGCAGGAATGACAACATAGAAAAATCTCTTGAAATTTATCGCGAAGCATTTGATGTGGTTTATTTGGTAAGTTCACTAATGATCAAAATTCTGTTGTTAAGCAGTTCATTCCGTTTCCTTTTTTTCTTTCCCTTCCATTTAGCCATTTGTCTGATTTAGATCTTTCCAATTATCTTTTGCAGAATGATACATCCATGTTGGGAGTAGTCGAACTTGCGCGGCAAATTTGTTCAGTGAATGAATGATTATTTATTTATTTTTTTTCTTTCATTGATCGAGACATCTATCTTCTGGCCTAAAGAGACAACCATGATGTTTCAATTTGATTTCTCTACCTCTGTTTCATTCATGTGGCTTAACACAAATGGAATAGTTATAGAACTTAACAGACCTTTTTAATCATTCAAGGCCTAACTAAAAGGGGGATTTGGCAGTTTACGCAAGAATCATTTGCTTGTTTAACAACAAGCAGCACAACATGAACTGTTAGATTCATTGTAAGATAATACAAGTTTTCTTATTGGAATATGTGGGAATGTATTTGAGAATCTTTTATTTGCTTGCCTGTTTGTTTATCCATCCATTTGCTTATTATGAACAATATTTAGGCTGTCGAAAAAGTGGCTACATTGTTTGGTAAATGCAGAAAAGCACTCCATCTGTGTATCTTTTTGCACCCGCAGGCCCATATTTCTAAGCTTTAGACCATTTTAATTGTAACCATATTTTTAAAACTTTTAACTCAAATCCAACATTGAAAATTTTGGGCTGCCTTGTAGGCAAATGGAGTCATATTTTGGGTTTACTTAAAATGTGTGTTTTAAAATTGTTTCAAGAAAATAAGTTTTAGTGACTTTAAAATATATTTTATTTAATTACAACATAAAAAATCATTTGAGATTTTAATTAAGATACCATGTATAAATAGTTATAGATGCATCTGTATGTTAGCTTTTTATAGTCATCTTATTAGCCAAAATGTATATAAGAATATAAATATTTATGTTTATTCACTACAATACCAATGAAAATAAATATATGCTTGAAATATTGAGTAAAAGCTATAAAAGCCTATATAAAAAATTTATTTTAATAAAATTTTAGTTAAGGTGTAATTCAGGCAATTAATGGAGTATAAAATCTACAATAAAAATGCACACTTACATCCATTTACATGTTCGTTATTGCTAACATGTCAAGAGCTCCAACTCAATCCAACTAATCCCCATTTCTAAATTTCTAAATAGGATTGGGTTGAATATTACTTTTTCAACCAAAATTATAAAAAATTCTAAATCAACCGAATCAACCCTAAGGCTTTGTTGGGATAAAGTGTATTAAGATGGAGAGTGACAGTGCTATTAGAATTGGATTGGTTAAACTGGTTTTTTATTTTTTTAAAAGTTTTTTAAAAAACAATAGAGGATAATTTTAAAAAAATCTAAATCACAGATATTAATTTAAATATATAGATGTTTTGTATAATATTTCACTATTTTAATTAATTATTTATTTTATTAATAATATTAAAATAAAAAAAAATTAATATTGGATCGAAATTGGGATAGACCAAACCATTCAATCGGCGAGTTTGAGGTCGAACCGGTTTCACCGTTTGGTCCTATTCAGTTTTGATGTGTTTTATAACACTGATTAGAAAGTAGAGTAGAGATGACAAGAAATATTGAGTTTTTTATGAAAAGTAAAAAAAAAATATGAAAGATATAATAATAATAATAATAAGAAGAAGAAGAAGAAAAGTAAGATTATTGCATATATAATAAATAATAAAAAATAAGATAATTAAGATGTAGTATAATTTTAAAAAGGTGTGCAAAAAAAAAAGTGTATTAATAATACACTTGTATTGCTAATGCGTCCAAATCAGAACAGCCGGGTAAAACCCAAGAAGTTGCACCCATGCAACGATTGCATGGCAAGGTAGCACAGTACCAATTACGCCATAGTATCATCCTTCATTTCTCAAATGAATTAAGCAGCCTAGTTTTCTGATTTCAATTTCAGACAACCGCCCTCCAGTTTCTTTGGTGCAACACTAAAGGGGCTGTTTGGTTTACTATGCAATTCAAACGAAGAGTAAAGGGTAACATGAAAGCAATATTAACTTTATCAGTTTGAAAGTGACACAATCATGATTGGCATTTTTAGTAGAAAAGATAAAGTTAACTATGAAAAAATTAAAAAAACATAAATTGAACATGACAATAGATTATCTAGTTAAAATTTTGGGTCACAAAAAACATGTGAATGCATAAGATGTGTTTGGGTCGTCCCCAAACGAAATACTGATATGACTATCGAGAAGATCCCGCTTCGAATCTTGCAATGTTAGAACAAGAAGGTTAGAGGACGTTGAGAGTATTCCCGACGTAAATATTTCGACACTCAAGTCAGTAAGAGATTATTGGAGATGATGGGATAATAGCGAGAGCTTATGTTTCGAAGCACATACTTAGGTATATTTATAGTTGAGTGTGAGTGTGTAGCCTAGAAGAAGATGGGGATCTTTGCTCGACGAAAGATCCGTAGGAGGATATGTATCTAAGTCCTGGTTTTGTAGGACTACGTAGTAGTTAGAAGATGTGTTACATTAGAATTGGGATTTGACGTAGCACAATATTAGCTGTATATTTGGATGTTTGTGTTAAGATTCCTTAACAATATGCATTCACCACTTTTTAATAATATTTTTTATTTAATAGGGACATTTGAAAATATACTTGCACCTATTGATCATAATTGTAGTCTTTTTTTAGATATTTTTAAATATTCATAAAAATTCCTATGCTTTATAAAATTTTTAGAAATGTTAAAGTTGTTATTTTTTCATCGATGTTTCGAATGCAATTGCATATGACAGGGTGCTTTTATAGAATAAGTATTTCACTTAAGGGACTGAGATGGCTATTTTTATAACTATATAGGCTGTTTATTAATTTAGAAGTTAATAATTTTTGGTATTTTTAAAAATATTTTGATAAAATATAAGCATTTTTCTAAATATTTTGAAAACATTAGTAAAATTAAAATTATGAATAAAGTTATATGCATGTTTCCATATGCCCCTGTTTTAATATGATATTTTAACTATTTAATATGATATTTTAACTATCTTTAAAAATTCTAATTTTCTATATTATCCTTTATATATCTTTTAATTTTTTTAATTTATGTCCTTCTTATTTGTTATTTTCTAAAATCATCACTCTCTTTTTTTCACTTTTAAAAAAATAAATTTAACCTTCCAACCTTTCCATCAAACCAAATACACCCATGAAATATTGGCCTTTAAAATTTGGCATTATAAGGCTCTTCGGTGGCCCAGTTATCAGAATGGCTATGCCAGTCCTCGTCTGACTAGGTAGTTTGCAGCAGATTCCCCAATTCTCGATGCCTGAGAGTAGAAGAATCTTCGGTTGATGTCTTGGGGCCATCCGAGATCGACGGCGGACAGACGTTTTCAGATCTGACAGCGACCTTTTCGTAGCCTACCAATCCAATGGCGGCTTGTACTTCTCTCCAATTCAGAGGGAGAGCATGCCCCAAGATGGGCTGATCTGATCCCCTTTATATCTCATAGAGAGAGACCAGCGCATGCAGATTTCCTTCTCCAGCTGCAACTTCTTCCTCTCGATCTCCGTAATCCGCCTCCCTCGCTGTTCTATTCATTTCGAGCTTTCCTCAGATGGTGAATTACGCTCCAATGGACGATTTGGCCCCTCTAGACATCTCCAGTTCCCGCCTGTTTGCTTCCCTTCCCGGCACGGAGCGTGTCTATTTCGTTCCCTATAGGTAGCCATCGTCTTCTGAAACTCTCAAGTTGGTTATGGAGGTGTTCTTTTCTTCTCCAGAAAGATAAGTCGAGTCGAATTCATGATGCTTTTCAAGGTCCACTGCTTCATTCTTCGGTATTGAGAGATTGCAGTCGTTGGGTACTCCATTGATAATTTAGGGTTACTGTATGTAATATTTGGGGTTTTTGGCCTCCAAACGAGAGAAAGATTTTTTTTTTTAACCGGTTGGAGTTGGGGTACCTGAAATGGCAATCTATGTCGTTCAAGATGGCATTGAAATGCTCTCGACTATAGACCTTTTGTGTAGTTATCGATCATTTTAAAAATCCTTACTGCTTCATATGATTTGCTTACTGCAGTTCTGCCAACTGGCTTCATTTTGAGCATTGGAAATGCTGGCAGAGGCAGTTAGTCATGTGACTTGTACAGCATAATCTGCTGGATTTTGGAATGATGAGCAAAATTGAACATGCCCTGAGCCTTGCATGTCCGGGCAAGAATTCAGTCACTGAAAATTGAAGACAAGATGATTTTTTTTCATTGGCCTATTTGTTGCTTTTGAACAATGTTTTTGGTTGATTGAGGGAATGAATTTGTGTTGAAAATGCTTTTCCAGATGGTTGAAAGAAGCTAGGGAATCATCTATTGACAGCATGGAAGAGGAAAAGGCTGTTATGTATGTGGCGACATCTTCCTCGTCTTATGCTAGGCCCATGCAAATGATCACTGACATCTTTGCTTCAGATCTTATTCTCAATCTAAGGCAAGGGGAGGATCTTGTGCAGGCTGAAAACACAGGAGATGATATCTCAGGCTGTGATTATGCATTAGTCCCAGAAGACTTGTGGCTGCAAGCACTCAAATGGTGAGAGGATACGACTTACTAAAATTTTGGAATGCCTTAGTAACATAAGAAGGTGTTTTGTTGTTTGTGAAGAATTATAAATAATTGATGCAGACTATTGAGGAATTATACAAAAGAATTATAAATAATTAATGCAGACTATCGAGGAATTATACAAAAGAATTATAAATAATTTATTCAGACTATCGAGGAATTATACAAAAGAATTATAAATAATTGATTCAGACTATCTAGGAATTCTACAAACTTATGAATCATGTATTTGATGAATTTAATTGCAAACTCAAACATGCAATAGTTATGCATGCATAACTCTATGACACAAAATGTTTGGAAATTAAATTAAACTACTAGACGTCACGTAAGGAATTCCAGATAGATCTTTCTTGGTCAGCAGACTATATTATGCTTCCTAGAACATTTTGGGCCTTGGATGTACACATGTGGGTTGCATCATGAATACTGAATTCAAATAAGAGAAAATAAAGAAATTGCATTATCATTTCCTAATATTGATGAAGGGAGATATTAAAATTGAGTTAAGAAAATGCAATGCCAGTTGAAACCTACTTTCTCAATGTTATCATTAAGGTAGTTGTAATTGCTGAATTAACTCATTCAGTTCAATTTCAAGGTTGAATTCCAAATATCTTTACCATATCAGCAGATGGGGTGTATTATATCTGTGTCAGTTGTTACTGGTATGGGATATGCTACCATATCCTTGGCTGGAGAAAAAGAAAAGTCCGTATCAGCCTCTATCGGCTTGCACTAGTAACTACAGTGCTTAATATCCATGGATATGACTTTATAGCCTAGAGAGCATACAGCTACAAAAGTAAAAGGGTATCACTCTTTTAGAAGAAAATGCCCTTTTGTTCATTCCCTCCCCACACCACATCCACCCCCCCCCCCCCCAACAAATCATATCCTATAGGATCTTCAATTCCATTAGAGGTGTTTTGTTATATATCAAAAGATTCACAACTAGTTTAAATACCCTTTTACCCATTCTTCCACCTTCCCCACCATATTCTATAGGATATTTCATTCCATTAGAAGTGTTTTTGTAGATATCAAAACTAGTTTTTTTATTTTTTAATAATTGGTTTAATAAATCCAGCAAAGTTTTTTTGGTAGACAAATAGGGGCTTGAAATTAAAAAATTCATATTTGTCCAGAGGATCTGAATAAGGAAAATTGAACCTCATCTGTTTTCCATTATTTCCACTTTGATGTTTGAATTGTTTGCTTTGATAAATTATATAGTTACTTTTCCATTTGGGACATGAAGTATTCTATTCCCTGGTTTGTGATAATTATAATAATAACATTTTGTAAAGTTTAAAGCATGCTGCAGCACTAGTTCATGCTAAAAATAGGATATATGCATCAGTAATATACACAAGTCAAATTAATAGATCACAATAAACTTTCTTAGTAAGAATACTGATATATTATCAAATATGTTTCCAAAACACTATATATATCATTTTTCACTTTGTTTGATATTTTTTAACTCTTTTTTTTTATGATACAGGCTGAGAATGGCCTACCAATAACAGTACACTGTATAATGTATAAGTTTTCAAACTGGCCAATACGGGGTCCGATGTGAATATTCAGAACTATGCTAAGATAATGTAAGAATAATTCTTTTTCTTGAAAATTAAATACTACGAGTCATAATTACCAGAAGGTCACTGTCAATATAACAATTATGATAACTATACCCTTATTTACTGCCCTTATTTGCTGTGTTTGACAATGATTACTTCATTGTACTGTAGTTTCCAAAGGCATGAAAATGCAACATATTTTCATGCTTTAACACAGTTTTCTTTCATCAACCATTTAGCATGATCTGAGAGATGCAAAAAAAGAAGAAAAGTTTCTTTTGCATGGTATTGACAAAGGATAGCCAATATTCTTAAGGAAGCATGGGATGTAAGTCTAAAAAATTTCTTCTTATTTTGTAGGCATACCTGGTGTATGAGAAAACTGGATCATTTATTTAGTGTCTGTATGTTGAAGTTCTCATTCCCTAGATTTTGAAGGCAAGGGTTGCACATTCTCTATCTATGTGGTCTCTTTCCTTCTCTCGCTCTGAATTTGGAGGCCCAAAGACCTCTCTGCCTATGTTTTGGGAGACTGTTTCTGCCTTACCATCTTTGTTATTGATCGGCAGAATCCTATTATACTCTCCTTTCAAAAGCTGAAAATTTTTAAGAAATTGAAAGATACTCGTGGGAAATTATTTTTGTTAAATTTTCTTTGGTTTTCATCCTTTCTTTATACTTGCTAAGGACTTATTTTGTTGATTTTAATAGGACCCACCTTACCTTGACTTCATTACCAATTTAGTGCAATTTCAAAGACCATTATTCTGTATTATGCTTCTCAAACAATTTTAGTAATACAGTTGATGTGAGTGGTGACTTTGTAGGATTAATGTATCATGGGCTACGATTTTGTATTATTAGGTGCATTGCACTTTCAGTTAGCATGTGTTCAGAAATACGGACACAATGGTTCATCTTGGTTTTATTTTGCTGATATTTCTGTTTATTCTTTTATGTGAACAACAAGCAATTACTACCACTGCATGAGTGTCTAAGCTGACAAGCACCCTTATGTGCTTCTTGGATCTGATGTATGCCTTGTGCAACAGAGATTTTTATGCTCATGTAATATGACATGTTATTGTCATTAAAATGTTTGACTCAAACCGTTGATGTTTTCCTTTTTGTCTATAGGCATAATGGTTCAGATGTGGCAACAAGGAGTCTACGTGACACTTCTGCTAAAGATGGTTATGGTTTTACAAATGTTTACCCTCTCCACCTTAGGCTTTCTTTCACAAAGAAAGGAAATCCATTAACACTAAAGATAAACAAAAGGGTAACTTTTTGTATTGCACCCCATTTCTTCATTACAGCATGCTTTTTCCCTGAGCTTACTGACACATTTTATTCTGCAGTAAATCCTTACATTACAGGGATCTATCAGTAGTTTTGATCCATTTTAAAGAGAGTTTATTTTCTGAAACATGTTTAAACTTTAAACCGCAGTTCAAATAAAAAGAAACTTCATTGCAAATAAAATTTGCATGGTTTCCTTCTCCCTGATGATGATCCCATCATGTGGCTGAATTGACTGCATAAGGGGAGAAAAACTTGAATGTCTAATTTTTATGTCAAAATTTCAAATTTCTTGAATGCTTTTTAGGAGAGAATTACCAGGAAATTTCTGGTTGTGGTTATCGGTGGCTGGGTCCTTTAGTCTTTGTTTGTTGGTAGGCTGTTTACTTTATGTTTGTAGGGAGGATAGGGTTTTGTGAGCTGTTTTAGTCCGTAGGCTTCCTGGGCTTTGTGTTCCAGGGCTGTTCTCCTTGTCTGTGGCTTTGTTTCTTGCAAAGTTGGAGAATCCTCTGGCTTCTCCTTCTTTTAGTGTAATTTTTCCATCTATCAAAACAATTCTAGGATTTTGGATTTTCATGGGAGTGAAGCTATATTTGTGATAAGCTCTGTAACTAAACATATGATTGATCGAGATGTGGAAATGACAAATGCTACCAAATCATAATTGCTGAATGAGCATAGATCTTGTATTTCTTCCATATGAGTTATATTGACATTTTCTATGGGCCTGATTGGTTGTATGGAAAGGATTGGAAGGAATGGATGCAAGCCATAACATGAATGAGTTTAAAACAGATAGGGCTAATGATTGTAAATATGGTGAACGATGGGAAAAAGTAGGATTGTAATGGTATGTATATGTCAAATCAACTGCAGAAAAATGAGAATTTCCTTTTCTTTGCAATCTGGGCAACCAATCAGAAGAGTTATAATTAGGCTACCCTTGAGGGAAGTAAAGCCTAGCTCAACAATACAGGATCAGTGAGAGGATTCAGGTCCTAAAGAGACCAGGCAATGCTCTTTCTTAAATATGGAAAGATGTTGAATACCAAGGTGGAGGGAGGACAAAAGAATTGTGGATGGTTCTTTGATTATGAAACAGATCCTTATCTATGTTTAAGAAGTTGTTGGTTGTGGAAACAAGACAGCTTTTTTCAATCATTAATGTTAGTTTTGGGACTTGTAAGGTCCAAAGTTCTTTTCATTTCTTTTCAGTGGGGGAGGCAAGTCTTCCAGTAGATCAACTGCAAAGTGTTTTTGTATATCATTTTTGTGACATTTATGCTTTCCATGGGCTTTTGCAGTCCCCATTTGTATACTCAACGGGCCAAACTACAGATTCTTTCAGGGTCAAGTAAATCGGTGATAGATTTGTCACGATTTGTATGTTTTAAAATACAACCAAGAACAAATGGATAGGAAATGCATTTGTTTGCATGTGTTGACTAAGCTTGAAACCTTGTCTGTGTTGCTTACATTACTAAAAAAATGATAAATAGGTAGAACCTGGATTGGGAATTAAAGCTAGAGTTTGAAGTGCAAATAGAAGTGAAAGCACGCTCAGCAGGATCATATGAGAATGGTCTAAATTTGGTCTTACTGAAGCAATTCACATTAAAAAGATGGGTTTGGATAGATTAACATCAATCTCGATTTGGCAATGTTCAATTACAGGCAGACATGACAATGACTTCTTGGGGTGAAATTCTGGACTTAATTGGAGAGGAGCAATGTGCTATGACTGTCTTTAAATGGATTATAATCATTATCACTATTTACTAATTTATATTCTTTATCTGTTATATGTAATTAATGTTGTCATTCATGCTTGCTGTTGTAATTGAATTAAGGTTTCCATTCAAATGAAAAGGGACATATTGTTGTGTATTTGTCTTTTATTGATTATAGCGAACTTTGTTGATGTCTGGAAATAGTCATATCTCAGACTTGCTTCTCATCCTCAGATATTTGTAATTGGCTTTCTGTCATTCAGGATAATGGAGTAGATATTTACAACAGAGCCTGCAAAATTTTTGATGCTGAATGTGAGCCAGTATGTTGCCTATTCATCAATTCAGATTCATTGCCTTGAACAGTGATTGAGAGTTTTCTAGCAGGCATTAGATGGTTCATTCACTTACTCTTCTTCTGGGGCAGATACGCATTTGGGATTTCTCTGGCCACACAAATCTATATTTTGTCAATGAGCAGAATATGACTCAGGATTTTCTGCACCAATTAGATCAAGAGGTAACTCACTGCTATCCAAGGATTTGTCTTGACAGTGATGTGGTACTATCAAATTCTATTGATTTAACATCTCTAACTGCATTTTTGAATGCCTCCAGAGTCATCTGACCTCCTTTGCTTTAACAATGATGACTCTAAATTTTGCTGATCGTAATTCTAGTGTCACCACATGCATGTGCAGCATGGATGAATTTTCTAATAAAATAGCAGACTTTTAATCAAATTTTAAAAATTGGTCAAATTCAAAAACATGGTCAAATTCAAAATAAAGATAATTTTATGCTTTCAGTTTCTGTGTAGTATGGCTAGGTCAAGATTATTGGCTGAATGAGAAAATTCTTGATAATTGCTTTTCATTGAAGACAAATTTGAATGCACTGTGTTAGCGTTAACATTTTCCGTACAATTTCTAAAAATGTTCTTTTTGCTTCTAAGTTGCTTGTATTTTTGTTCTTTTGTTATCTCTATGTGCAGGTCCTTTTGGAGCTGCAAGTCTATGGGTTATCAGGTAATGTGGATAGTGGAAGTGAAAGAATGAATGATAAACTAGCGATGCAGCAAACTAAGACAGAAGTTTCCTCATTCCTTGGATCAATAATGAGTAATGACATGTCAGGAAGTATGAGTTCTAGTGGTGTCCTTGCAAACCCAACAACCTTGTTTGGAAGCTATGAAGGAATGGGTTCTCTGGGCTTGACAGGATTGCAGAATCTTGGAAATACTTGCTTCATGAACAGTGCTATCCAGTGTTTAGCACATGCGCCAAAGTTAGTTGAATATTTCCTGGGGGACTATGATGAAGAAATAAATCAGGAAAATCCATTGGGCATGAATGTAGGTTGTCAATTTGTATAAATTCATTTCTTTTTAGCATTTTTTTTTCTGGGAGTTTCTGGGTGGTGTCGCTTGCCTGATTGGAGCGAGAGGCTTCCTCTTGGTTTCACCGTGCAGGTGAAATCGAGCTTAGAGGCTTTATCATTTCTATGATCTTGTGAACATTCATTACTCTTTATCATTTTTTTCTGGGAGTTTCTGGATGGTGTCACCTGCCTCATTGGAGCTAGAGGCTTCTCATGATTTCACCATACAAGAAAAATGGAGCTAGAGGCTTTATCATTTCCACAGTCTCGGCATACAAGTTTCTATTATGCTGTTCACTTTTGCCTGAGCTCATTTGAACAAATGCTAAACAATGCAACAAGCAGTTGTTGACTAGTGGCACAATCTTGGCTAATTGGATTATTAGTTTTTCAAACGTCAAATAAATTGTGATTCTTGTTCCATGGCCTCTTTGGTGTGTGACCTCATCAATCTCTCTGATCACATTCCATGTATATGATGGGGGCAAGTGACTTCGATCTCCACTGATTCTTTGGGCCTTTGATATGAGTGCTGGTTTTTACATATACATTTGCATTATCTTTAGTTTTATAGGATTCTTCTGCCTTTTGTTAATGATTGCAGGGGAAGTTGCATTTGTTGTTTCAGTGTCTTTTATTTTTAGGATATGTAACACTGTTCTGCTTCATGATCAGGGAGAGCTGGCTTTGGCATTTGGAGACCTGTTAAGGAAGCTATGGGCTCCTGGACCAACTCCAGTGGCACCACGATTGTTTAAAATGACACTAGCTCAGTTTGCTCCTCAGTTTAGTGGCTTTAATCAGCATGATTCACAAGTAATAGTCTTTTTTTTTTCTTTGCAATATGAATTATAACCCTACCTAGAAATTTTGGTTGATAACTTTCTTGAGTTCTTTGTTCCTAAGTTTACAAATAACCAGGGAAACTTTGGTAATTTATTTCAATGGTTCCTCCATAGGAGCTTCTGGCCTTCTTGTTGGATGGACTGCATGAAGATCTGAATCGTGTACGATGCAAACCTTATATAGAAGCTAAGGATGCAGATGGTCGTCCAGATGATGAAGTGGGCAATGAATATTGGATGAATCACCTGGCTCGCAATGACTCCATCATTGTTGATTTATTCCAAGTGAGCATCATTTATGTTTTTGTTTTTTTTTTAATATGAATTCAGCAGTGAGCTGTATTAACCAAATTTCTTAGCATTGGTGAACTGGGCTCCAAATTGCAACCATACACATGACATATGTAACACATGGGCAAGCCATCTTTCTCTCCTTGTTTCATACTATCGCTTACTATTTTTATTGTTATTTTTTGTTGAGTCGTTTATCATTACGTGGTCAGTCTTCTATCTGAAAAATCCTCATTTCTGCTATGCTTTTTCTCTACAAATGGTGTGCTTTAAGCAAGTGAAAATATTGAGTATTGATTTAATTATTTATATTTGATGACATAATTTTATATTTTAGTTCAGAAGACCAAAAGATTATATGAACTTGTATGTCCAGTTGATTAACTACAGTGTGATTCTCAAGCAAATTCTAGGTTTTTACTCCATAGAATGAATTTTCCTGGACTTGTTAACTGAAAGATTTATTTTCCATCATATCCTTTTCTAACAGGGTCAGTACAAGTCGACGGTATCATGTCCCTTTTGCAGCAAAATCTCCGTTACATTTGATCCATTCATGTATTTGTCACTGCCTCTACCTTCAACAACAATGCGGACCATGACTGTTATGGTCATCAGCACTGACGGCTATTCTCAGCCATCTCCATATACCATAATGGTGCCCAAGAATGGAATGTTTAATGATCTGATTCAGGCCTTAAGCACTGCTTGTTGTTTAAAGAGCAATGAGAGCCTTGAGGTTGCTGAGGTGCATTTCAAACTTTGGCTTCATCTGTCTGGCACATGTTTATTGCTAAAAATCTTCTTATTTTTATTATAGTTATGTCTGCTGACTTCGCAAATGGATTTGGGAACTTGCATTTCATGTTTATCCTCATTTGGATGAATCAATTCAGCATAGTGTCTGCTAAGGATTGCTGTTTTCGAAGTTCATGTCCAGTCATTCTGCTGATTGAGCCATGATCCCCTTTTCTACCTTTGCAGATATTTGCCAATCGCATTATTCGTTTTTTAGAGGAGCCATTTGATTCTCTGTCTCTGATAAGAGATGATGATCAACTTGTTGCTTACCGGTTGCGAAAAAATCTTGACAACTTCCCTTTGGTAGTCTTCATGCACCGACACATGGAAGAGTAAGTTCATTACAAAGACTTGCAGTGTTATTATTGCACTTAATTTTCAATTTTGATTCTGCATACATTTCTCTTAAGTAACTAGTTATCTACAATGATTCCATTTCTCCATGGATCCTAAATGAATAGGGTTGTAGATGCTCGCAGCACCATGGTCCAACCCATTTATGAGAAGTAAGCAATATTTTAGAAGGGATAACTATAAACAAATCACCTATGATTCATACAATTGTACACATTATGTAAGGAAGAACATTTACATGGCCTTTATTGGTCTATAGGAAGCAATTGATATAGTCCTAAGAGAATTAAAACCTTGAGTGCAATGACAAACGTCAAACCTTAAGTGAGAAGCATGTCCCACCTGATAGTGAGACGTGAATGAAATGATGACACATGGCAACAAAAAAAGGGACTCTTAGAGCCATCTTAGAGAAGCCCTTTTCTTGACAGGAACTTTTCAAAAGCTTTTTGATGGTCGTGGGCCTGGGTAACCTAGTGTAACTAACCCATGGCAAAGTGATGTGCACCAATGTTTTGGGATTAGTTGAGACATTAAATTATTTTAAATTTTAAGGTTAGCTGCAAATATACTATCTTTATTTCATTGATATAGCAAATATACCTCCTTTGTTTGAAAATAGCAAATAAATCCATTTTGTTTCATCAATATTGTAAATATAGTAATATACCCATGTTGTTAAGGTTTTGTCTCTGCCTGTTAAAAATATTTTAAAATTCCTAAAATATCGTAAAAAACGAAGCTTCCTTTTTTCAAAGCCCAGAAACCATCTCGGTCATTGCCATCATGTCAGATTCACCATTGATGACCACCCAATTGACCACTGTCGCTATTCTCCTTCTTCTTCGATGAGCTTTTCCTTTATGCTGGGTAGGAATACCCACCTACGATGCTTGTTTGCTAGTTGTCGCACCTTAGCAACATCCCATTCCTCACATTCGGTAAATTTAGATCACCCACCTCCAAACCTCTCATTCTGCTATAGCATTAGGTGCAGGATCCATTGGCCCACACCTCTGCTTCTGCCACCCTTGCCTTCGGTGGAATCCAACATTGTTTGGACTTTGGAGGTGGAGGAAGCTGCCATTGGTGGCGTGGTTCTACTGGGGAAGAATTACATTCAACCATATTTGGCCATTGTCACCATGCTGTTGTAGAGATTTCATGGCCATCGATTCTATGAACAGGCGGTGGAGACCTTTCCCTTCTTTCATGTTGTCTGTTGCTAGTTTTAGCAATGCGGGACAGTGAAATTTGAGGTTGGCCTGTACGATGGCAGATTTGGGGAGGAAGAGGCAGGTGTTGGGGTTGGGAGAGGAGCAAACACGAGCAAGAAGCTGAGCACCAACAACAAAGTAGTGCTTGGCTTTGATGGATATGATCCAACTATCCATCTGAATGGCATTCATTGTTGATTGAAGGGCTACTAGTGGGAATCATGAGAGGGTGGCAATGGATAGATAGGGTTTCTAGGCAGGGGAGAATACCTCAAGGGCATTTTAGGGATTTTAAAAAAAATTTAGTAGATCGAGACAAAACCCTAATAGTGTAGTTATATTTGCACTATTGATGAAACAAAGTGAGTTTGTTTGTTATTTTTCAAACAAAAGGGGTATATTTATAATATCAATGAAACAAAGTGGGTATATTTGTAAATAACCCTAAAATTTATTTTTCTTTGTACCAAAAATAAGATAAATATAAGGCTCATGTGGGCTACACTAAGCAAAATTGTAATTGTGAATGTCTTTGCTATTGAAGTTAAAAAATTGGCCATATGATATTTTTTGTAGTAATTATTCATTTTTTGTATTTGATGTAGTCCATGTAGTTGTTTGATTTGGCCAATTTTGTGTGACAAATAAAAAAATTTATAGTTACATCGAGTGATTATCTCTTAGATTAATCTTAAAGGTTATGTGGTCTCCACCTCAAAAGGGATTATAGATGATCCACATTTTACACCAACAAGTTCATGCACATATCTTGAGTAGAATGATTTGCATCATTTGTAATCTTAATATCATTTGAAATTGTGTTTAATTTTTTAGGTAAAAAATTTAAATCAAACACTTCTGTCTCATATGAGTAAAATGAAATAAAGATAGTGCACATTGAATGTTTAATTCTTAAAAATTGTTATATGATCTATTTTTATGGGAGTAAAACTATTATTTTACATTTATTTAAATATTTGATTATATTTAACGTTTTAGATTGTATATATAATGATATGGATCCCATATGGTTCTAAAATAATTTTAAAGCCAAAGACATCCACCTCCATGCTTTGGCTTGGTGTGACTTATTCAAGTTTTATAATTGGCTGACTTTATGCTGACTTTTGGTATAAACCAGATAAATAATATTTAAAATATCTTGAACAGTTAAATTAATCCCAAAAGAGAAGCAGGCCCCACTATTGGAAGTCCAACAATAGGCTCTGAATCCCTCAAAGCTAATGGTTGGCATGGTTTCTGATAAGAGTCCCTGTTGACTTTCTTATACATTGATAGGGTGTTCCTTTTCATTTCCCATGTATCATTGGTTTCAATCTCATCTGTCAAGTGGTAACTGCTTTCTGCTTAAGTCTGTTTTGAAGTTTTATGCCCAGAAATTATGTACAATAGTCAGGGGAATTTTTTTTTAAGAATTATGAATCATAAAGTAATGATCGCTCATCAACCTCTTTGGATCATTTGTCTCCTTCATTTGCAAACTTGTTTTTCCTACTCAAAGCTTAGGACTAATATTTCAGGGAAAAAATTTGAAGAGAGACCATTCTTGTTCTGTTTTAGCTTTTCATTCAAATGGTTGGAATAAGACTGATGTGACGTTGCCTGGGACAATCATGCAACATTGTGATTACTGAAACAGAGTAAAAGAAACTTGTGGTTTACGCCTTTTGCCTAATACAAATAGAAAGGAAGTCTTGATTGTAATTTCAAAATATCATGCATATAGAGATCTGCACTGAATCCCTGCCACCAGCAATTTAGCATCAAGTCAATTTAGCATCAAGTAACATGGATGATCTCTTTCTCTTCTTACAACAGTGGTGACAAACTTCATCTTTTGCATTTCAATGAGTTGAGAAAATTCTCAAATGGACTCCTATCATCTGACGTAGTTGTCAAATACTCAATAGTATTTATGCAGAATACATTTATGGCAATCAAGAGCATTGTCTATAGTTCCCTCCTCAGAAAGGCCATAGAGCAGAAAATCATGACAGTGTGAAGAGTTCTGGCCATGGCAGAGTTGAATTGCCTGGTAGATGCAAATCATTGGTTGGATGATTTTCTGCAAGACCATTTATAAATATCTAGGTACTCTAATCATGTCAGGATCATTGTCTGACTTGTGCACTTTCCAGTGCTTCCACAATAGAGTCCAATTGGCAGATTTTCCAGGTCTACTATACATTTATGAACGATTGAACGCTAATGACTTAATTATCTATGGAATACTCTGAATCTTCTCGTAGCCAATGGAGTGCACCATTTTCAAGAGAGTTGTTTTAGCATTCAAGTTGAACCATAGTATTCAGGAACTGCTATGTGAAGGCTGTTGTGACATTATAAAACCATTGCTAGTTGGTTCTGTTGCCATTAAAGGTGGTAACAGTTATGGCTTCCATGGTTTCTCCTTTGACCTTGTTCTATACTTTCTTTGATTTTAAATATCTAAAAACAAATTTAAGGTCAATATGATAAATGAAAGGTCAGATGTCCACTTCTACAAAGGAAAAAGCTTGGTCCATACCTGCCATTACGGAATGTTACATCCTTTGCTTATTGTGTTGAAGGGGCTGGCCCTTTGGGCCATTATCCCATTATTCAATACCTTTAATTGGACACTTGAGCTAGGAAAATTGCAGTAATCAAAGAGGCACTGCTTTTTCAGTCAATTTAAACCCACAACTGCCAAGATATGCAAGTAAACCACAGAGTACTGAACTGCTTAACCTTCAAAAAATGAAGAAAGAGAAAAAAGGAAGGGAAAAGGAAAAGAAGAACAAAAAAAGAAAGAAAAATCAAAAGTGGACCAACCTGATATGGAATTTCATGTCTAATGTTAGTCCTGAATACCTGTTAATCTGCTGATAATGGGCTGGGTGGTATTTGGAATTGATGGTATCCTAATTGTGCACACATTCCATTGCACAATGCATCAGAAATGCACTAGATATGATTTTATTATGTTGAAAACACATGATAGAGATCCATTTTTACAGTTGTTTCTTAAGAATTGGATGATTCTCCGCATATATTGCGCCATGTTAATGTTCTCCTTATGTCTAGCTTTGTCCCTGCTTGCTGAATAGACTTGACTTTTCTTTGTTCCTTAGAATTTTGATCTTTCCTATGGCTATTTTCTCCTCTTTCTTTTTTAGTTAAGAGTTCACTGACAAGAAAATTCTATTTCCAGGCATTATAAAATCACTTCATGTGGGAAGGCATTTGGGATACCTCTCGTAACATGGCTATTTAATATCGCTAATGGGTCTGATATTACTAAAGCCTTTTTGAATTTAGTGAATCCATTCTTGAAGCCAAGAGAAGCTGCCTTAGATGACCAAGAAAATAGTTTAAGCAATTGGAATGATGAAGATATTGATATTGATGATGCCACCAGTGCCCCTATTTCAGATGGTGCGAATCCCTCCAGTGAATCAGAGGATGATGCATGTGCAGAGATTGAATTTGAATTCTATCTGACTGATGAAAAGGGCATAACAAAATTTTCCAAGATAGAAAAGGATCAACCTGTGTTGGTAACAGAGGGCAGACAGTTGCATCTGCTTGTGTTGTGGCCAGATAAAACAATCGGCCGTTATGATACACGTCTTCTTAATTCATTACCTCAAATTTTCAAGTCTGGATTGTTTGTGAAGAGGCCTCAAGAATCTGTCTCTCTTTATGCTTGCCTTGAAGCTTTCCTGAAAGAGGAGCCACTGGGGCCTGAAGACATGTGGTCAGTTTTCTTCATCCATCACTGCTAGTTGAGAAATAGTGACATTTGTGGGAGTGATGTTTTGGCTAGATAGGCATTCAGGTGCATTGCCAAACCATGGTGGGGCTCCTCTTTTTTTATTTGGTGCATTTTGTTTTGGGGCACCATAGCTGCACCAAACAGCTTAGTATTTGGCACTATTACAATTGGTCGTTTTAATTGTGGCTAGTTTAGCTTGTAGCATTCACGTTATGCTCTTTCTCGGTAACAGACTAATTTCACTTTTTCTCTTATGAAGAAGACATCAACAATCAGGACTGTTGGGTCACGCATATTTTTCCTTCAATAAATGGGTGCACTTCAAGTGGCTAACACTCCGGCTTACATACAAGCTCCAATTGTTTGAAAGAAGCTACCCACCCTCAAGTCCGAAGTCCATCAAGCATTCTGACTGGCTGCTGATCGCCAGCCTTCATAGAACATTCCCAAAATAAGACTCCAATCAGTTTGTGAGAAGCTATGGGGATAGTGATTATGATGGTTTAAAAAGATCATGGTCTTTAAATCATTAAAAAGGGTGTTCCATTCATGAGTTGCTATTATATATTTGTGTTGGTTTATGGAAAATGTTTATAAATCCTAACATTCTTGTGGCATGCCCCTATCATCCTGTCAATGCTATACGAACCTTAACCTGTTAACTGTTTTTAGAGAGGTTATTCATGTATAAAATATTTCCAATTCCCAGTAATGTTTGCTGGACAGATGTTGGTTGTTTGAACAAGAGCTGACGAATCATGACAACAATATGCTTTGGTAAAAATTTCAAGCGGATTGTTTGAATCCTTGTTGATGACATTTGGGTTACTCATTCACCTCACGAATGAGATACCCCTTGGTGTCCCCCTGTGTAGATACCCTTTCCTGGAGGTCAGGCCAGTCCCCTGTTGGTCCACAAGAAATGCAGTTTTTCTAGGTCAGTTGTCAAGGTCATCAATATAGTAGTGCCTCTGCTGGAATCAATTGGATCCTAGCTTGTGTAATATTGGCACATGCAACATTTTCCATGAAGACATGAACTGTAGTGCAAATGTGTGGGTGTAGCAAAGATCTGAATGAATAGGTTAGATGTCATGTAAGCCCTTGGGTTATGAACTAGGCTAAATTTTTGTCACATGTGCTGTGTTAGTCAGTTTATGGGTGTTCGCATGCATGAGCGGCCGTGTAGGATTTCTGGTATGGTGGAGTTATCTAATGATTCTTCTGTACATGTTTGACTGTGCATGTGAAAAGAGTCTTTCTTTGAGAAGCACAGCATGGACCAACATAGTGCTGACATAACATTTTTATGTAGCATCTACTTTGGAGAAATTACAGATGTGGACTTAACAGTTTTAATGCAGGTATTGTCCCAAATGCAAGAAGCATCGACAGGCAACAAAGAAATTAGATCTGTGGCGGCTGCCTGAGATTCTTGTCGTCCATCTGAAGAGATTTTCTTACAGCCAATTCATGAAGAACAAGCTGGAGACATTTGTAGACTTCCCCACTCATGATCTTGACTTGTCATCCTATATCGCTTGTAAACACGGGCAGATATTGAACAGTTATACATTATATGCCATAAGTAATCACTATGGAGGACTGGGAGGGGGTCACTATACAGCATACATCCATGTGAGTTATGTTTGTACTTTTCTTCTTAGGGTGTGTTTGGTAATGAGTCTAAAGGGGTGAAAACGTTTTCCTCATTTTTCCAACACCTTTTTTCACACCTTTTAATGGGATTTGACATCTTAACTACCTAACAAACCTACTTTTTCTTATCATCACCTCTAGTTCTAATTATTATTTCTCATCTTTTCATACAAAAAGCCTACTTATCATCTCTATTCACTCTATTTCTAATCATTACCACCTATTACATCACATCACTTCCCCTCATGTTTCCCCTACTTTCCCATATTCCTTTTTTTCTCACCTCTTTTCCCCATTCCTAAACACACCCTTAGTCAAATTTCTGAAATGATAATAATGTCTAACAAACTATTTGCCCCATATTGTGTCTTTGCTGATTTTAAGTCATTTATTTGGTGGGACTTAGTAATGTTGATGCTTGAGGGGAGATACAATGAAATTGGCCAACATTGTGGTCCTCACATACCACTTAGGAGCCCATTAAATGTGCACTATCATTGTCATTGTCCATCTGCAACTGGTAGGTGTTTCCGTATAAAATGGGTGATTGGCCAGTGCTCTTAAAAGTGATCCAGAAACCAGATCAGCCAGTTTCAATCACACGCTGGCTCACCAGAAGACCATTGCAAGAAGGATCTCATTCTCTCTGTATCAATAATTGCTTGGCTCAAGTAGACTCAACAATTGTTTGGTTCAATTTGTTCCATGTGATTTGTTCATGTTGTCATGGAACAATATGTGATATTGGCTTATTGGACTTAAAGTCTAGTCTATGGTTTAACACATTGATATATTGGGTCATGGTTCATCTTTTTAAGGGGCCTGCTAGATTAACACAAGTGAAAAGACGACCAATGGATATGGGCACTGATAGAACAAAGCTAAATAATAACACTTCCATTTCTCTGTGTAGCATCAAGGGGACAACCAGTGGTATGAATTTGATGACAACCATGTCTTTCCCGTCACTGAGGACAAGATAAAGACATCAGCTGCATACGTTCTCTTCTACCGGAGAATCAGAACGAGTGACTCAAATACATGACTTATGTGGAGTATAATGTCTGACAAGGTCTTTAATGCTCTTGTTGGCACACAATTAGAAATGTTTGAAGGCGGGCCCAGGTTTGGTCACTGCTAGTATTGACCAGTCAAGGATGTTTTTGAGTCATGGTCCTTCCACTGTTAGTGACCAAACAGACAACAGCCTGGTTTCAATGACATTGGTACAAACTGAAGATCATTTAAATATTGCACATCTCCAAGGTGAAGTAAAACATTCCTCATCTGATGTTTCATCAAAATGGCGAATAATGGCATTTCCTCTGAGTTTACTAGTTCAACAGGTATACTCGAAGAATTTGAAACATCTGAAAACAAGTGTACAATCAAGATGTCAGATTTTTACCCTACCAAAAGTCTGTTTCTGCATGTGGAGCTATTGGTGAGAGACATCCATTGATCCAGCAGCAGGGAGCACTTTACTTGTGAATGAGGACACTCTACTGCCATGATCTAACAACCTTTAAAATGTGCTGGCAAATGTTTTTGATTGATGCTCTGCGCTTGTACATGCAACTGCAATGGTATATGTTATGCTGGTGAATATTTCTTGTTAATGCACTGCACTTGTACAAGCAACAGGATTGGTTTGTAATGTGCTGGTAAATATTTTGTATTGATGCACTGCACTTGCACAAGCAACAGCAATGTTACGTAGAAGGGAAAGAGTGGACTGAAGACCACATTTACCTTTCTTGCTGCCAAGCCCATGAGTGAATCTGCCCTTCCTGTGATTAGGGCATGTTCAAGATAAGGCATAACTGACAAAAACTTACAGGCTCCTTTTTGTTGCCTTTTTCTGAGTGGTGTTAGCGTGTTCCATCAAGTGCATTTCTTGATCATTCGCCGTGATCAAGTATGGTTATGAATTGTGCCCCGTTTGAGGGCGCAGCTGCAGTGTACATCTAATATTTGTCTCATGCAAAAGATGGATAATGCATGTGGAAGCAAACCTTCACTTCTGTGGTTCACCTGTCTGTAGATGAACTGTGTGGATATTTCCACAAGCTACGTAAAAGCCTTGTCCCTATCTGCCTGTAATTCGATCTCGTCGCTAACCATATTATCTTCATGGTTAGACAAGCCATTTCAGACAAAAGGGGCATTGAGGCAAGCTGCACAATCATTTATAATTTGTTAAAAGGGCCACCATGGTCTACCTGACCATCTGAATCTATTTTTCCATCCTACACGTGCATGACTAGGAAAGTCAGTTGCTGTCAGTCTTCTTCTATATTTAACTTGAACTTTGGAAAGTTAATGTCTATTTTTATTCATTCTAATTATAATCTGTTGACTATTTCTAACCGCTTAATTTATACTGGGATTAATGCGTGGAAACGTAACCAGCAGCATGGCCAGCAACCTCTTGGCTACATCTGTTTGAATGTTTTACAGATGGATAGATTCTCAATATTCACTCCATTTATTAAACAAGGAAAATACAATGCAATCCTCATTAACAGAGCCAAAAACCAAAATTGTAGTGGTGGTGCTTGAAAGGCAGGCAGAAACAGGTGGAAGTGAGCTAGGTGAGCAATAAGAGAAAAATGAAACTAGGATGGTAAACCTGCCCAAATACCCGAGAGACCAGTTTGCATTTCTCATTTGGGAAACCACATGACACAGATGGCAAAGGCAATTAGACAACTTGTATGGTCTTCCGAATGGTGAGTCAAGAAGGCAACCGTATAAGTTTGTATCATCTTCAGAAGGGTTAGCCATCAAGTTGTCAGGCTCCCCTAATGGTTTGAAGCATTTGAAACTGATGTCAGAGACATTCCTTATGGATCCAGTGCCCCGCTAATGGTCACCCGTTGTTTTCTGTGCAGGCACGCATGGAGCAGTGGCATTGGTGTTTCTGTAAGGGTGGCGTGAGGATGTTGCAATAGCTAACACCGCTTCGACCACGGTAATGAGATGCTTAACTTTTCCGGACCTTCTCTCTCCTTCTCATAATTCTGCGATTTGACTTGTCAGTGCCACCATCAGTTCCTAATGAGAAACTGCCAGGCACTGAAGAAATAAGCAAATTCTGCTGGCTATGAAACTGGAAAGGAGGTTGCCTACTTGAAGTTGAAGGAGAACCAAAGCTGAAACTATAGGGCGGAACTGATTTAGCCTGTTGGTTAGGGGCCAAGGGTGCAGATGCTTGGATTCTGCCCTCAACAGTCATGCGACCATTTCCAGAGGACGCTGATCCGTACCCGACAACTGCATTTGACTGTCTAAAAGGCGGCTTTGTTGGAGAAGTAGTGGCCGCTGGTGCTCCAAAGGAAAACCCTGTGCCGAGAGTAGAAGATAGTGCACTCCCAGCAGCAGCAGATGCACCAAAAGAAAACCCTGTTGCCAAGGAAGATGGAGCTGCACTCCCAGAAGCAGCAGATGCACCGAAAGAAAACCCTTTTTCTGAGGAAGATGGAGGTGCACTCCCACCAGCAGCAGGCGCTCCGAATGAAAACGCTGTTTCCGGAGAAGATGCAGGTGCACTGCCAGAACTATCACCTCCAAAAGAAAATCCTGTTGCCATTGTAGAAGATGAGGCACACAGCCAATGGCAGCACCGGATGCCCCAAAAGAAAACCCTGGTGCCATAGCAGATGATGACATGCCAAAAGCAGTGTTGGATGCTCCTAAAGAAAAACCTGTTGCTGGAGAAGATGTAACTCCAGCAGCAGCATTGGCAGCAGCAGATGATCCAAATGAGAACTCAGTCGTCAGAGAGGAAGATGAAGAATTTCTGCCAGCAGCAATATTTGCCCCAAAAGAGAAACCTGTTGCTGGAGTAGAAGATTCAGAAATACTAGCATCAGCCGCAACCGAAGCCCCCAAAGACAACCCTGACGCTGGAGGAGAAAAAGTGGATTTACTACCAGCCACAGCGGATAGTCCAAAAGAAGATCCTGTTGTCAGAGATGTCGTGGCAGATCTCATCCCTGAGAGTGATGATGTGGCAGGCCGACTTCCTGAAACAAAAGAAACTAGCAGTAACCATGGTGTGGGAACTCAAAGAACCTGCACTAGCTGAACAATGTGTTGACGAACTCAGCCCAAAACCATAGTGTAGGTGAATGGTTTATCATTGGGGGATGAAGACCTACAAAAGGAGCTGGTGAATTATAAAGAGGATGACTCAGTCCTGACATTGAAGCAGAACACACTGAGGAAGTTCTTTGAGAAACAAGTTTAGCAGGGTTGCTGTGTGTACAGGGCTTGATAATGGAGAACAAAGATCTATCCATGCTGGTGAAGGAAGCTCATCTCCGAGAATCCTTTCTGCTAAATGATGAGTTGTTAGTAGTATCCAATGGGACAAGCACTAAATCCAAAAACATTGTTGTTGCCTGTGCTCGTCAATGCTGAAGGCAATGTTGAAGGAAGAGCAGTACCCATTGGACTGCTACATGGCGATGCATGCTTGCTTTTTTCGTTCATTGTCGACTCCAAAGCAGAAGTTGTGGAATTGAATTCAACAGAGTGACAGCTGTTGAGGAAGTGGCAAACTTGAATATTGGCAGGGCATGAGAAGTCGCCGCTGCAGCAGTTAATGCAGTTGGACTGCTGGTACCAGTTGGAGCAGCACTGCTGGAGGAAATCGTGCCATTTGAACTAGCAGAGGCAGGAAATGCTGGCACTGGGAAAGATGCCGACGTCGAAGCAGTTGGACTTAGAAAACTAATAGATGGAGTGGAACTTGTGGAAGTGCCAAAGGCAAAGACTTTTGAGGTGGCCAATGTTGATACAGCTGAGCTAACAAACTTTTCTGATGGCATGCATGGATCACCTGCCTTCTGATTTTTGTCACCTTTATCTGATAACGCAGCTTCCAGCAATTTTGCAGATGCAATTACAGCCACACTGGTATTGCTGCAGGGCATAGTTATAGAAAAGCAAGAAAAAAAAAAACCCAATCTTCAAAGAAACTTCCAGAATTACAGAAAAGCAAATGAAACCTTCATTTCTTCAAAGAAACTTCTAGAATGCAACACAAGACATGCTCACACGCAAACCTTCTGGAGTCTGGACAATAATTATCATCTAGTAAAAACCCCAACCATTTTCTTCTTACTTTGATATTAATCATTCTTCTAGCTCAGAACCAACTGAATGCTACTGAACACAATCCTAGTTATTTCTTTAACAAAAACTACAGGTCAAGCACCATACCTAACTCAACTAGTGAGTAGCAATGGAGTAGCCCCGTCATAGACAATTTGGTATTTCACCTTTACTAAAGGATAAAACAATGAAGGAAGAATCTCAATGGTAAAAAGACACATGATAAATCATTAAATGTTGAAACCAATATCAAACAAATCAATGCATTTAGTAACTGCAACTACTGTTTTTTTTTTTTTTTTTTTTTTTTTTTTTTTTTTTTTTCTGTTGTTGTTGTTGTTGTTGTTGTTGTTGTTGTTGTGTGTGTGTGTATGTGGGTCATGCATTGAGTTCAATGTTGAAGTGGTCATTGTCTTGCATCACTCTATGGGCCTGCCATTATTCAAAGCCAGACCAGTTCAACAGGTTTTGAACCAGTCCAGATGCAAGAATAGTCCAAGTGATGTATCAAGGGTGACAACCGACTCTGAAGGAGGATTTAAACGAAACAGATAGACACCTGCATGGGGAATTAAAGTCTCACATCAAACTTTCATTCTTCTGGATTCCACAATGCAGTTATTCAGGACATTATTCTGATGACATGCCCCAGACATTGATGAAGCAAGAATCTTTATTCTGATGACATGCCCTAGCTGTTGGCGAAACAAGAATCTTTTTTGTGATGACACGCCCCAGATGACAGTTAATTCTGTCAAAACAGTTATAAACCTGCCATCATCAAATGTCTGGCGATGCTCAAACTGGTTGATCTACAGTTCGCAGATTTGATCAACAAAGTGGGGACCACCAACTATGGGGATGTGACCTCTAAACTAAGAACACAGGTGCATGATGTCCTAATCTGAAAATACAAATCCTCTTTAGTAATTCAGCTATCCCACCGCAAAACACTGCATATTCTAAAACGTTACTTCTCTTATTGTAGTTGAATTGAACCAATTAAATGCAAACCAGAAGGGATAAGGGTGTTAGAATCCAACAGCATCATTGAAGCAATGACCCAACTTAGATGGGATGGCCACATGGATCCTGCTAACATTCAGCTCTAACAGAGATGAGTCCATTTTAAACCATAGGCCATTAAATCTCTGATAACTACATCCATCCATGGCCTTATTAAGCCTTTCTGTTCCCCTCTTAAAACTCTTTGACACATCAGCCATCAACTCACCCCCAGAGTGAAACAGTTCTTGGTCTCCACTCCACATAGAATCATCTTCATCCAGTTTTCCCGAATGAGCCACCTATTATTAGTGCCAGTCCCAAAAACTCTTAAAAGCATTCAATTCCAAACTTATCTTTCCTCATGTTCCCATGCATCCATCTCACCATTCCTACTACAACTCATGCTATGTGCATGATATTTGCCTAGCAACATTCGGTTATGAGCATTGTTGACAAGACATAAAGTACAAATATCAATATTGCAATATTATAGTGGATGCATATGGGTTTATTGCAGAGAAAGGAGAAAATTTGGGGAGGTGAAAAGCTCTGAAATTAAATTTTGTAAAGGAAAGATTACGAATATACAACATGTTGGTGCAGGCTTTAGTGATACCACATAAAGACAAGGTTCCAGTGAACCTAGGGACAAGGTTGTGATGATGTTGATGATGATAATGATGACAAATAAAAGAAATAGCAAAGGTGGTATTTCAAGAGAAAAGACTAACCTGCTTGGAAACTCCTCAGCATTGGATATCTTTCCAAATTTCAGGCCCAAGGTATTGCTGTTAGTAGCAATGGTTGAAGGAAATGTAGAGGCAGATCCCTGTTCCCCACTTTTACAGTCAAAACTAAATGTAGGAGTGCTATTTTGTTCCTTTGCAATGCACGGCACATTAGACAATGAGGATATCTGAATAGTAGCCATTGGAAGCTGAGGACTTGGAGTAGAAGATGTAGAACGGGTGGTTGTTGTCGATCTTTCTCCAATAGGAGGCCAATCAGAAGCTTTTATATTTTCATCTGCATCTTTGTTGTACATCAGAGTCATTGCAGGCTTACCTCCAGGACAGGAAACTGGAATTTCCACAGCAGTTGCTGTTTTAGTGACAACAGGTTGCAGCCTTGATTCAAAAGATTCTGCTGTTCCTTATCAGTTGCTACTCGAGTAGAAGTTTTCTTCATACCATGATTATCATCATGGAGCTCCCAAGTTTCCTTCAGGTTGAAGATTGCAACATTAAAGGTGAGAAGAAGTGGTCTGAGTATTATAGGAAGCAAAGCAAAACAAAAAAGAACATTCGAAGCAGAATTTAAATGTGCCACCACAAGTCAGCAGAAGCAAAGGAACAAAATTGTCCATGCAGGCATGCACACACGGAGACATGCACATGAGCGCTCACAAACACAAAGAAAAGTGTATATATA
>JAYJMB010040727.1:0-32434 GCA_036873735.1 Pouteria campechiana
TCTCCATTGTGGAGATGTAATTAGGACCACTTGTGGTCTGGGATGTGAACATACAATTTTTCTGATGTACATAGCAAATGTAATCAATTGAGGAAAATTAATAATAGTGGAAAATCCTTTGGTATTTTCCAAAGGCGACCAATTCCAATCATGTCATTCCATTTACATTATTTCTTCCTCATTTTTCTTGTCCCTGTGATGAACAAGATGTTCACAGTGGCACACTTACCGTAATATTTGATGGCAAAATTGTTAAATTTAACATTTATGATGTCATGAAATATGCTGATAATGATGATCCTGTTTACTCCATTGATGTTATTAATTCTTGTGTACATAAAGTTTTTAAATTTGACAGAAAAGTGGTGTGCTGTCGTAGGTAACCAAATTTATAACCTTACTCTAATTAAATTACTTATAGTAGTGTGAATAAGTGTCGATCCCATGAGGAGTATCTAGTTTAGTTTTATACAATTTGAATAAGAACGGGGGGTTTTGAATGTAATGAAGAAAGTGTTATAAAAGAAATCTCTCTGAGAAGAAAACCTTGATTTAAGTCAACATCCACTATCAGAATTTCATAACTAATCATTGATCCAATTATAAATCAATCTATACTTTAAATATTCACCATTGGAATTATTTTTCCTATCTCTCCTTCAACATAGTTAATTAGAAACCAGCATTCTAATTAACCCTAACTAGTAAATAATCCAAGACCAGCACTAAAGGTTTAATCTAATAGCAACATTAAGATTTCTAGAGATTGGTGAAGCTAAGTAATACAAGCACTAGCAGTTGCATTTAATTTAATCAAATATTCTTCCTAAGATTTAATAACTCCAATAGTAGCAAATTATTAAACCCTAGTTGCTTTGCAAATTAGAGGGATCAAATAATTACGGATTTGATATCTAGTCTAGAAATAAATTACAATGAATAATAAACTAGTAGGCTTCCTAGCAATTAAGCATGACAATCATAATCATGAACAAAGAAGAACATTCAATACTCAAAGTATAAATTGAACAATTAAATTAAATTAGATCTCACCGTATTGATTCTGAGGCTTTTGCCTTCTTAAACCATGAATAAAAGCTTAGCCACATAGGGCCATGAAATCATAAAGAAAATAAAATAGAAAAGAGAGAAAAAGAAGATTCCCTATTGAAAGCTGCCAAAAAGTCCTCTCCAAACCCTAACAAAAGATCTCTCAAAAACCCTAGAAAAATGCTATTTAAAATAGAGCAAAAATATGCAAAATAGAAATTTTCATAAGTTTTGAAAAGTGAGAAATAAAGTTGGGCACCGCCAGCACCGGATTGGCAACACTGGCACCACCTTGTTGTTTGGTGGGGTGGTGGTGTGAAGTGGGTTGGCACTAACGGTGCTATTTGTTGTTTGTCAGACATGTATACACTGTTTCAACCATAAATTCCTCATTTAAATTAGAATTGTTTGATTCTTCCTGTATTGATTAGATAACTTAGAGATATAAAATTTTAATGTTGACCACCTTTTCTAAATCATCCTCCAAATATGGAGAAATTATTACACAATTGATACCATGTGTAATCTTCAGCTCCTTTTTAACATATTTTGATACTTTCTGCACTCAGTTGTCCTTCATGCAGTCTTTATCTCTTAGAACTCTAAACATAAAAGTTGTATAACATTCTCTTGTGTTTTTAGGACATGTTTATTCATATCAATTGGAGGATAGATGCGAGACTTATGACCAAAATATAGAGTGATGCTGAAATTATCCAAAATCCTTCAATTGACTTCTTTTTGCACTTAACCACTCGAATTGTCTCCTAAATCAAAATATAAGTATAATGACTATATATAGGAGTCAAATAAGTGTAAAAAAAATTAATTTTTGAGGGAATAAAATATAATATTTTTCATTCTCATCAAATTCTCCCACACTTAACTCTTGCTCATCCTCGGGCAAAACTCAAATTCACTCTACCCTAAAAGATTATCAAGGTTGCAATTATCACAAACAAAGAATAACCAAAACTCTTCAAAAATCATAATATATCATGAACAAATCATTCTCACACAACCTACACTTATTTAGTAAGCATTTTCTCTTGAAGATGGATTAAACTAAATAAGTAGAACCCTCATGGAAATAAACACTCTACTCTCATGTGTTTCAAGGGTATATATTCTGCTTAAATTTATTCCAATAAAAATGATCTACCATAAGTGTGCACATCTTCTCATTGTCCATCACTGGGATCACATGCATATCATGAATCATAAAGACTTTTCATGGGTTGTAATGGGGTATAGGGTAAAAGTAAAAAAATACTTGGAGATGTTGCTCAAAAGCCATTGAAACTAGTGAAGTATAAATAAATCAACTCATGCTCAAATATATAAGACACGTAAAATCACTTATTTTTTTCAACATCTTTAACCATTGAATACATAATGTATAAATATACCCCTTCCCTTAGAATTTTGATATTCACTTTTTCTTTTTCTTTTTCATTCATCATCATTTTTTTCACCCAATTTTGAGAACAACAATTTATTTCATTTCATCAATCATAGCCATACCACAAATTTTGACACCCCCACACTTTATTTCTTTGCACACCCATGTATAGCACAATGATAATCCATGCTCCACTAGATCTATGGCTTGGGTAAAAATATTATTTTTCTAGATTTCAAGCTAGTAACATAGGTTCACAATAAAAATCTATAAAGCTCAAAGGGGCTCAACGAGAGGAAAAATTAATCATAAAGTAGGCTATTTGGCTCATGCAGTTCATAACAAAGAAGGGCCTTAATCATTTTCATGCTTGCATGTATCAATGTGATCTCAAAGAGAATCAAGGCAAGTTCTAGAGAAACAAATCCATGGAAGAATATCTCTCATGAAAAAAAAATGAGACTTATGTGAATGTGTCAATCTAAAGGCTCAAAATCTCACCAGCTTTTGTCTATGAAATTTAGTCATCACCCTTCTCAAGGAAAATAACTAAACCAAGTAATTGCAAATTGAAAGATTACTTATTTAATTATGTTATGAATTTTCTAAGCTTAATTGAATCTTACTCATGACATCCTTAACCTCAACTCATTAGAACCCATCAAAATAAAGGGTAAAATTGACTATCTCTCAAAGATTTTTTTTTAAATTAAAAGCAAACACAAAAACAAAAACACAAAAATGCAACCTAAACCTAAATTCCCTCACCCACATATAAAACTTACATTATCCCTAATGTAAGGTCAAATGCAAAGAAGATGCAAAAATAACCATAATATTAATGCAGAAATAAGAAGGAAATAAGAAAGAGAAACACAAACTCCCCTTGGGTTGCCTTCCAAGTAGCGCTTTTGTTTATAGTTATTGGCTCAACTCACTGCATCTTTCTTCAATCTGGAGCAATTGCAAACTGAATATAATGAAGCATGCATGTAGATGGGTTAATTCCTTTAATATCTTTCATTATCCAACCGATAGCCCTCTTATACTTCTTCAGAACCTGCACAAGCCTTTCTTCTTGTAATGCACTAAGTTTACTAGAGATGATCATAGGTAAGGTATCACCATCTTCAAGGAACATGTACTCAAGGTGATTGGGAAGACATTTCAAATTTGGAGTAGATGCCTGCAAAACAGATGGTAAAAGACTCTTGTTAGAAATTGGTAACTTAGTGTAAGGATCATTACTTGATTTTGGTAACTTTAGAAAGTCATCCAATGCTACAACAATTTTTTGTAAATCAGTACTCAAAGGTAACACCTCATTCTCTTTCTCAAGATGTTTACTAATGGCACTTTTCAATTCATCTTTTCCATCAAGTTCAAAAACTTCCTGTACATAAGAATCAATCACATCAATGGAGTAAACAAGATCATCATCATCAAGATATTTCATGGCATCATAAATATTAAACTTAATAATTTCACCATCCAATTCTATGGTAAGTGTGCCATTCTGAACATCTATCTTAGTCTTGGACGTCTTTAGGTAGAATAATAGTAGTTTGATTACCATTCTCCATATCTAGCACATAAAAATCAGCAAGGAAGATTAAATCACTGACTTGCGCAAGAACATCCTCAACTATACCTTTCGGATATACATTAGATCTATCAACTAACTGAATCATAACACTAGTCTTATTCAAAGGTCAAAGTTTCAAAGAAGCATATAAAGAATAAGGCATAACATTAATGGAATCTCCTAAATCTAATATGGCTTTTTCAAGTCTAGTGTTACCCATCATGCAAGGGATAGTAAACATACCTGGAAATTTGCACTTTGCAGGGAGTTTTCTTTGAATGACTGCAAAAAAATTTTACCCTACTTTCACCTTCTCATACCTCTGAAGTTTCTATTTTCTCTTTGTTGTACATATTTCTTTTAGGAACTTAGCATAATGAGGTACTTGTTTAATGGAATAAAAAATTTGAATATTTACCTCACATTTACGAAAAGTCTCATAGAAATCTTTATAGTTCTTGATTTTGTGAGATTTTGCTAAAGCTTGAGGAAAAGGAAGTACTGGTTTATATTCAAAAAGAGATGGAAACTTACATTGAGTTACTTCATTATCCTTAGGAAGGTCCTTGTCTCCAACAACACCTTTCCCTTTTTCTTACTCTGTTGGTGCAGGAGTTATCTTTTCTGGAATCACAACCTCTTTATCGCTTCTCAAAATAATTGCACTGACATTCTCTCTTGGGTTTACCACCATTTGAGAAAGCAATTTTCTTGAACTTTGTGTCTCTAGCTGATTGATTGTTATTACCATCTAACTCATCTGATTCTCCAAATTCTAAATGCTAGCTTTTGTCTGATTCTCCAAATTCTGAATGCTAGCCTTTATCTCTTGTTGAAATTGCAAAGTGTTAGTGGAAAGAGACTTAACAATATCTTCTAAAGACATACCATAGTTAGACGTTTATCCTTGTGGTTGTCTAGGTGGTTATGGCTGCTGATATTGCTAAAAATTTGGGCGATTTTGAGTAAGAGGTTGATTTACTTGTGAGTTCTCATAGTTGAAATTGGGATGATCCCTCCATCCTGGTTTGTATGTATTCAAATAGAGATCACACTTCCTTTGTGGTTGTCTAGAAAAGCCGCCCATTGCGTTCACCTGCTCAATAAGTTCCTCTTGAAGAGTTGGGCACGTATTAGTTGGATGTCCTACCATGGAGCAAATTCCATAAGCTTTGACTGTCTGCATATTCCCTAAAGCTAATTGACACACAAGCAAAGTTAGACCTACAATTTGTTGTTCAAGGCAGGAAACGCTTACCTCATTAATAAGCTTGGATAGAGAATCTAAATTGTTGTGAGTTGGCTGCTATGTTTGCGCTCAAATTCCTTGTAGCTTTAGGAGTTTTATCCACTAAAGTTCCTTCGCTAGCAGGAACCTACTATGATGCTCCCAGAGGGTAGATAATAGAGTCAATCCCTAGCCAAATCCTTCAAAGAGAATGGAAAGGCTCTCAATTTGATTTGCTCTTCAGTCACCCCTGTTGGTTTCATACTCATAAACACCACATGAAACTCCTTTAGATTCTTGTGAGGATCTTCACTTGCAAGACCATAGAAAGTGGGCAAGAGATGAATTAGTCCATATTTTAATACAAAATTAACAATAGCATCTAAAGTAGGAAATGTTATGCATAAGGGTTGTTCATCCAAATTAGGTGTGGTAAGCTCCTTCAAAGTTTGATTTTCAGCCATGATTTCCTCCTTTTCTGAATTAAAAATTCTCCAAGTTTCTCTCCATAACTTGTGCAAAGTTCTTTTGATTTCTGGTTTGTACTGAAAATTACCATGATTAGAAGATCAAGTTGCAATCATAACCAATCAAGAAAAATCTAATAAACCCTAAAAATAAAAATAAATAGGAAAATCACAAAAGCACAAAAATCAACTAGAATGCATTCCTAGCAACGATGCCAAAAATTTATTTTACTATCATAGGTAACTAAATTTAGAACTTTACTCTAATTAAATTACCTATAGTAGTGTGAATAATAGGCAACCAAATTTAGAACCTTACTCTAATTAAATTACCTATAGTAGTGTGAATAAGGGTCTATCCCATGAGGAGTATCTAGCTTAGTTTTATGCAATATGAACAAGAAAGAGGGGTTTTGAATGTAATGAAGAAAGTGTTATAAAAAAATATATCAGAGAAGAAAACATGGTTCAAGTTAACATCCACTATCTATATCTTATAACTGATCATTGATGTAATTATGAATCCATCCATTAAATATTTATCATTGGAATTATTTTTCCTATCTCTCCTTCAACATAGTTAATTAGAAACTAGCATTCTAATTAACCCCAACCACTAAACAACCCAAGACCAGTACTAAAGGTTTAATCTAATAGCAGCATTAAGATTTGTAGAGATTGGTGAAGCTAAACAACATAAGCACCAACGATTGCATTTAATTTAGCCAAATATTCTTCCTAAGATTTAATAACTGCAACAGCAGTAAATTATTAAACTCTAGTTGCTTTGCAAATTAGAGAGATCAAACAATTATGGATTTGATATCTAATCTAGCAATAGATTGCAATGAATAATAAATTAGTAGGCCTCCTAACAATTAAGCATAACAATCATAATTATGAACAAAGAAGAATATTCAATACTTAATGTATAAATTAAACAATTAAATCAAATTAGATCTCACAGTATATTGATTCTAAGGCTTCTGTCTCCTTAAACTAAGAATAAAAGTTTAGTCATGCAGGGCCATGAAATCATAAAAAAAATAAAATAAAAGAGAGAAGAAGAAGATTCTTTATCAAAAGCTACTAAAAAGTCCTCCTTAAAACCCTAGTAAAAGAACTCTCAAGTGCCCTAAGAAACTAGTATTTATATATGGTCAAAATATGCAAAATATGTAACTTTCACAAGTTTCAAAAAGTGGGAATGAGTTGGGTGCTTGTGGTGCCCATCACCTTGCTATTTAGTGTGGTGGGGTGTGAAGTGGGTTGGCGTCGACGGTGATGGTCTACAGCCTCTGGTGCTTTGCTCCTTATTACTTCTCTTCTGCACTTCATCCTAACTTTGGTATTTTTCCAAAGTTTGCCCTTGATGTGGTCCTTATATCTAAAAACTCCAAACATAAAAGTTGTAGAACTTTTTCTTGTGTTTTCAGAACATATTTAATCATCTTAATTGAAGTTCAGAGAAGAGAGTTATACCCAAAATCTGGAGTGATTCTGAAATTATCCAAAATCCTTCAATTGACTTCTTTTTGCACTAATTGTCCCCTAAATCAAAATATAAGAATAATGAGTGCATATTAGAATCAAATAGGTGTAAAAGATTAAGTATTAAGGGAATAAAAAATGACATTTTCTATTCTCATCAATATAATTTTCCTTCTAGACTTATATCAAGATGTTTATGCTTTCATAAATGATATTCCAATAGAGCATGCATATTTCAAGCATATCTTTCTACATTGCAAGCTTTCTATACTAAAAGCATCATTAGCATAAATTAAGTCTTAAGATAAGTTTTTTTTGAAGTCTTTTAGTATGGCTTAACCTAAGAGGAGAAGGGTGAATTAGGTAAATAAAAATTCATTACTTAACCCCTGTTGGATCATTTCCCTCTCTTCATGCTTGTGTGTGGTGTGGTATAGAAACAATAAAATGCATGTAGAATAAAATAGATTACTAAACATATGCACATAGAAAAGATAATTTTTATAATGATTGAGGACTCCGTCCCTACATCCACTCTTCCAAGAGCACACACTTATTGTGCCTTGGGTTCCACTATATCCCATATAATGGAAATACAATAGTGCTCCTAGCACTCTTCTGGTTTTCATGAGCTCACCAGGAAACTCGCTGATTTCAACAATCACTAGCAAACTTGTTGGTTTTTCAGAGCTCAGTAATAACCCATACAATATAATTTTCATAAGCTCACCACAAACTCACTGGTTTCAAAGATTACCAGCAAACTTGTTGATTTTCTAGAGCTCACCAACAACTCTCTGGTTTCAAGTTTACCAAAAAACTTATACACTTTAATATAGTGTTTCTCTCATGCACAGGGGAAGATTTGATCTCTTTTTTAGCTCTATATAATACAAAAGATCTTCCCATAATGTAAAGATAATGGCCATAAGGATATGAAGGTTTAAGCTTAAGAATGCATAATTGAAAGTTTAAGCTCTTGACCAAAGGTAGAAGGATTTCCATAAGGTTAAGCTCATTTGAAATGTCTTCCTTCACCACATCTGAATCATCCCACCTTTTTTACTTAAATAGCTTCTTTATACATTCGACCATTAGAGAAGATGGGTTTTATTGAATGTAGAAATGAGATTGACATTGAATGAATAAGACTATTTGAATTTTTTACCATTGAAATGCATGCCTTTTTGATTTGTCTTGAGCTACTGCATTACCATTGAGAGAGGAGGATGAGTTATGTTAAAATGTGTTCCTCGTTTGACTCATCACAGCTTTGAAAACCTTGTAGCACCACTTATTGCTGGAAATTGTGATTGATATAAGTCTGCACAATGTCAGCTCGTGTGTAGCTATCATTTATATGCTATTCACATAAATTGAGTTTTCCTTTGACAAGTCATGGCCTCTCTTTGTCTGCATTTGTTGATCATAAGTTGCAGATGGATTCTTCAAGGTTTATTTATTAGTTGATCTTCCATAGAAGTGATTTGTCTATTGCAAGTATTAGATGAACTTTGAATGGTGCAGATGAAGTCGAACTAACTGAAAGACAAACTCTTCTTTGTTCTGCCAAAAATTCCTCTAGGAGATGTGTTTATTGATTGATCCTTCATGTACCTGCTTTATTTGTTGTAAATAACAAACTAGCTCTAATGGTACTAACAAAGTTGGGCTGATTGATTGACAAACTTCTCCTTCTATATGAACAAAAGGAGTGAGATATTCTTCCTTTATTCTTTTTTATTATTGGAGGTGACAGACAAAGCTCGCTTTAACTTGCTCGAATAGACAAAGTGTAGTGTTCATCTGATATAAGCGATAGACAAACTTTGTTCTACTTTGTCTTAGACAGAATACTTTGCACATTGCATTTGTCTGTTGTAAGTTGTAGACGATCGTGCCTTTGTCTATTGAAGTCCCCTTTTGGTCCAAGCATCACTTTGTCTATTCAGTTTCATCTATCCTCACTGTGCAGCTTCTACATCGTCTTCTGCTTTGGCTGATTCTTTGTCTGTCATAACAAAGACCTTTAATCCATAGAGGAGGTGAAGTTTTTCAACTATTCTGCACAATTTGAGCAACAGAAGAAGTTTGTTCTTGCAACTCTTGTGTTTCTTCATTCTTGGTTTGTTTGTCTTGACTCAGCTGAAGTTACACTCCCTTATTTGTTCATATTGCCTTTTTGTCCTTAGACTAATCCATTCTTCTAACTTTGTTAATCAGATGAAGTTTTCTCTTCTTTGTGTATGATTGTCTAGGAGGCAATATCTTCTTTCTTCCTTTTGTTTATGTATTTTATGAAGCATTTTCTTCTTTCTTTATCTCAGACAAGTTTTCTTTGTTGATGTAGATAGCTTAAGTTTCTTGAATAACTTTATACTCTTTGACCATGGCTTCGTCTTTAACTTCTTATTTTGCAATTATTTGTTAAAGTTCTCTTTGAGGTTGACAGACAATGCAAACTCGTTGTAGCATTCTTCAAAGCCTTGTTTGTCTCACATTACTTTTTATTCATTGAAGCATCTAATACAACATTCTTTGTTACTTATCTCCAAATCTTCTATTTTCATCTTCTTTTTCTACGATTTTCATCAGTTAAGTTCCTTTGGAATGTAGTAGATAGTTGTGGCAGTTTGTTGTGGACGATCATTATGCTATACTTGAACTTTTTTGCACTTAATATGTGGTTAGCTTTCATATATAATATCATAATATATTTTATCCTCATGTGATTGTATCATTTTGTAAAATAAGGATAATATAAATTTTCATTAAATGCATAATATGAAAGCTTAAGAAACTATGGTGCTTAGTGTGTTTTAATCAAATTTATGTAGTAAAGATTAATTAATGTTTATGATGTATGCATTATAAAGTGAAGACTGTATGCTTGTTTAATTCAATATTCATGATTAATGTTTATGTTAATTAATCCTTATCAATTTTTAATCATAAATATGATTTTTAGAGATTTAAGCATATACGTTTCTTATTACAAGTTTTGTTATCATCAAAATCACATACAATAATGTTGATAATGTCCCCATTTTTGATAATAACAAAACTTTGAGGGCTTATGCGAGAATTAGGAACTTTTTTTTAATCTCCCCTTCAATATCTGACTTGTATAATCCTATGGGTTCAACCCTTTTATCATTTTTCTAACACTATTTTCTCACAAGTCTCTCATATTATATTTCTCTCCCCCTTTTTGTTATAATCAAAAAGATTTAATCCTATATAATCACATTTCTTTTCCCCTTTAATATTTTTCTTATTTATATAATCTTTCTTTTAATTTCTTCTCCCCCTCTTTTATTGAATCCTAGAATATGTTTTCTCATTTGTGTTATTTAGATTATATATTACTTACGTAATTTTCTCTCCCCTATTGATTATACTTGATATTACTCGATTTTCTTTCTCATGAAATGATATAATGTGATGACCAAATTGATTAGATTAATTACAATATTAAATATCTTCTAAGTTATTGATAATTAATCATTTTTTATTATTAGAAGAAGCATATTTATAACAAGTAATATTAGAAGGAACTATATTTAGATTTCATGATTCTAAGAGACAAGTACAAAGAAACTAAAAAGGATCTCAAAAGAATTATAAATAAATGCTCCAAAATGAAGGAAGAAAATTTCAAGCTCAAGAGTAACCATAACACCAATAGCATACTTAAGTAGTTAGTAGTTGAGAACAATGCTCTGAAAAAGACATTAACTTCCACCCTATTAAGAATAAAACTAAAGAAGAGAGGTGGACAGCAACAACATAGAAAATTTGAGCCTAAAAAAACTATGATTTTGGTTCCAAAGATAGTTGCCAATGTACTAAGTGCAACCCAATCTCCTTAAGTCAAAATAGTAATGGCCAAGAAACAATGGGTACCAACACTATCTGCAACTGACCCACCTAGACTCATTCCCAAATGGGTACTAAAAGTTAAGACTTAACTTTATTCATGCAGGTGTGCTTGGGAGCCACAAATAGCAACACGTGGTATATCGATAATGGTTGCTTAAAGCATATGAAAGGGAATAGGGAGTTGTTTATGGGGGTGAAAATCAAATTTGGTGGAAAAGTAACCTTTGGTGATAATGGTAAAGGTAGAGTAGTTGGGATCTATAAGTTGGCTAACTACTATCTACTACAATTTCAGATGTATTTCTAGTAGAAGAATTGAAACGCAATCTTGTTAGCGTAAGTTAGTTTTGTGACAAAGGCTATAAAGTTATGTTTGAATCTTAATTTTATTTTATATTAGATAAGTCTCAATCAGTTATAATAGTATGGTAGAAGACATGAAAATATATATTTAGTTGATCTTTAGGATATTAAAGCTAAGTTTCTTATTGTGAATGACAATAAACCCATGTTGTAAAATAGAAGGCTGGGACATGCCAACAAAAATCTAATTGAAAGATTATATAATAAGGATCTAATTATTAGCTTACCAAAACTCAAGTTTGTCAATTAGTTGTGTGATGCTTGCATAAGGGTAAGTAAATAAAAGAATCTTTTAAGTCAAATAAGAAAGTATATACAACAAAACCTCTTCAGTTCCTACGTATGAATTTAGTTGGACCAACAAGAACTAAAAGTCTTGGAGGGTATACATATGTTATTGTGGATAACCATAGTAGATTTACTTGGGTAATGTTTTTATCATCTAAAGATGAAGTTTTTTCATTCTTTGAAATATTTACCAAATATATATAGAATGAACAAAGCTCTCATATTGTTGCCATAAGGAGTAATTATGGTGAAGAATTTGAAAAACATAGTTTCACTAATTTCTGTGAAAATAATGGAATTCTTTAAACTTTCTTTGCACGAAGAACACCCCAACAAAATGGAGTATCAAAAAGGAAGAATAAATCCTTGCAAGAAATGACAAAAATAATGTTGAGTGAATACAACCTACCATAGTATTTTTGGGCTGAAACAATGAACACTACATGTTATATTATTAACAAAATCTTTGCTAGATCCATACTCAACAAAACTCCATTTGAATTATACTACGGCAAGAAATCAAATATTTCTTATTTTCATACTTTCGGTTGTAAATGCTTTATTCTTAACAATGATAAAAAAAATCTTAGAAAATTTGATAGCAGATCTGATCAAGGAATATTTCTAAGTTATTTCATTATTAGCAAGGCATTTAGAGTATACAACCTGAGACTTAAGATTTAAGAGGAATCCATCCATGTCAAATTTGATGAACATACTAATTCAATGAAAAGAAATAGTGATTTTGATGATAAGATAGATAATCTTTCAATAAGTATAGAGAAACTGAGATTACAAGATAACAAAGTAGCAAATTCACTATCGGAGACAACAATGAATGAAGCCAAACCATCCACAACAGAGGTAAGTGATGAAGGTAACTCATTTATTCTCAAAGATTGAAGGTTTATGCATGCTCATCCTGAAAACTAGATAATTGGTGATGTATTTGATAAAGTTAGAACTAGATCATCCTATCACCAAATATGTGACAATTTTGCTTTCATTTCTTATTTAGGACCAACTTGCATAGACCAAGCATTAGAAGATGAGAGCTGAATTTTAGTTATGCAAGAAAATTTTGATTAATTTAAAAGAAATGATCTGTGGAATATTGTTCCAAGACCAAACCATTTATTTGCTATAAGAACAAAATGTGTCTTTAGGAATAAACTAGATGAATCAGAAATTGCAGTAAGAAATAAGGGAAGATTAGTTACAAAAGGGTATTGTCAAGAAGAAGGTATTGACTTTGAAGCCATTAGAATGCTTATTGCATTTGCATCATATATAGATTTCAAGCTATATCAAATGGATATAAAAAGTATATTCTTGAATGTTTTCATTAATAAAGAGGTATATGTGGAACAATCCCCTGGGTTTGAAGATCCTCATTGTACAAATCATGTCTTCAAACTCAAGAAAGCCCTCTATGGTCTGAAATAGAAAAAAAATTTCATTCACCAAGTCAAGTATACAAAGGAACTTCTAAAGAAATTCAACATTGAAGATGGTAAAAGATATGGAACATTAATGAGCACTTCAATAAAGATGGATAAAGATGGAAGAGGTAAATATGTGTGTTACAAACTTTATAAAAGCATGATAAGATCATTTTTATATTTGACTGCAAGTAGACTAGATATAATGTTTAGCATCTGCATGTGTGTTAGATTTCAGTTAGATCCCAAAAAGTCATACCTAATTATTGTAAAGAGAATATTTAGATACCCGTTAGACACACCAAGTCTCGATTTGTGGTATCTCAAAGGTTCTGATTTTAATTTGGTGGGGTACTTAGATGTAAACTTTGCCAGATATAAAGTAGATAGAAAAAGTACCTTAGGATCTTGTCAATTTCTAGGAAGCATGATCACATCATAGTTTTTCAAGAAATAGACATCTATTGCATTATCAACTGCTGAAGCAGAATATGTAGCAGCTGGCGGTTGCTATGCTAAAATCCTTTAGATGAAATAACAATTAAGTGATTTTGTCCTTAACTTTGTTGATATACCTATAAGATGTAATAACATGAGTGCCATAAGTCTGACTAAGAATCTAGTTTTACATTCCAGAATAAAATATATAGAAATTAGGCATCACTTTATCAGAGATCATGTTCAAATTCATAGCAGTTGTCTAGAATTTGTACCAATTGAAAATCAATTAGTAGACATCTTTGCTAAACCTCTTTTAGAAGATAGATTTAGTAAGTTAAGAAAAGAACTAGGTGTTTTAGATCCATATGCATCTATATGATGAAATGTATGTTTCTTACTGATTACTCCATTGAAAAATGCTCAAAAGAACAAATTGAAAATTTGCAACCTTTCGGAGCCTCCAAAACATCCTTCGGACCCTTCGATGATAGACTAAGACACCTCCAAAGATCGACCATGCCTCTGAAATAAAATCTCGGAACCTCTAAAGATAATTTTTTAATTTAACTATTTCAATACCTCTGAAAAGCATACATACCATTTCATAGCCTTAGATGGGCTATGTTACCTTCAAAGTAAAGCCTCAGAGTCATCAAAGAAAAACACTAACTGATTTGTTGCCGCCAAAGATCGCACATACTTATTTTGGATCTAATCAGTACTTCATCTATTGGGTTGTCTATTGTAAGTAGTAGATGAATTGTTATAGGCACAAACGAACTCCACTGCTCCTCTAGATGAACTCAACTGGTTCGCCAGATGAACTCTGCTACTCCATCTTTGTTTATTTTTAATGGATGGTCATTGGCTTGGTGAGCTATTTGACTGTGGCTCATTTATGATAGATAAAGTCTATTGTATGCATGCTAATTTGCATTCATCAGAGATAATCCCTACTTTGAAAAACTTGGCTGATTCCTTTTCATTTTAGCTTTTTCTATAGCAGTACTTCATCTTTTACTTTTGCGCTCGCCCAAGTTTTTTAGTCAGACAGATTGATGCCTTGGAATATCTTTTCTATGTTCAATTTGTCCATAAGGCCTACAACTTGATTCTGCATGCTAAATGTTTGACAATAACCATTAGTATATAATCTTTAATCAAGTCTTATTTGTAATCAAAACTATGCATTTATGCTAACAACAAGTTCCCAAGTCCTATTTTGAATAACAACATCATATTCTGCGAACATGGCTTAACGCCATTTGGGATCCTTGATGGCTTGGGTTAGATTTGTAGGTTGAGGTCAGGAGAGGTAGAGAGTTGAGCAGTGAGGTTGAGTTTGTTGATGGGCTTGAAAATATTATTTTTGGAGCGAGTTATAATAACATGGGGCTAGTGGGTTCAGTGGCTATGAGTGAAGTGAGAGGTTGAAAAGTAGTTGTTGAGGGAGAAGGGTGGGTGTCACCACGAAGGATTTTGGGTGCCATGACACTCTTTTCTCGAGTAACGGGTAGATTTTCTAGGGATTTTTGGCACCACAGCGCTTGGGCTTTTTATTGCATCATGAGGAGCCAGGGGTGTAGAGGTCAAAACCGCCAATGATGTGTTGATGACTGAGAGAAAAGATACAATAGGACACTAATGAGATACTATGTTAGAGGATGGATGATCTAGAGACATTCGAAAGAAGTGAACGAAAAAATAGACTCAACAAATATGATGTGATGTGACATATAAATACAGGAAGAAGTGGGTTCCAGACACACATAGACACTTTGTGTGGTAGATTATCCAATGAAAACACATGATGAAGAGCAAGAGGCAAGTTTGTGAGGACAAAGCCACAGATAACAGAGACACCTAAAACCACACAACTTACTATAGTTAAGAGAATTACCAAAGTGTTTAGCATATTGAGATAGAAGTTGGATTGTAGGAGTGGGAAGATGGTTAATGAGGTAGACTGCTATGCAAAAGCATAAGACTGTTGATCCAAAGGATATTATTTTGATGTTTACCAAAACTTTTATTAAGTTTTCTTTGTACTAATGATGCTTCCAGTTTAGAAAGCTTGAAATATAGATAAATATGCTTGATATGTATATATTTGGTTCATTATTTATGCAAGCATATTAAAATATTAGAAATGAAGAGATTATTATGATCCATAGTGCATTCAGTTTGGTTAATAAATTTATAATTTGTTGGATCATTAATATGTTTTTGTTATTTGACAAAGAAGAAAATAGATGTGCTTCATGAAGTTATTATTTGTATATGTAAGAATGATAATATATTTGAATGAGTTCATTCTTTATAAAAACATGATTTATATTACCTATCCATGCTCTATAACTTTTGTAAATCAAATGTGGATGAATATATTTTGATTTATAGTGCAAATATCAAAGTCTTAAAAGTGGCAAAGTGTAAATGGTTTTATCACCTGCCAACTCCAGACAGAAGCCGAGTATGAAAATCACCTCCAAAGTAACAAAGCATACACTTGGTAAGTTCCATACTGCCCGTGCCTATCACCTGACATGTAGGCGCATGGCCCAGCCGCCTATGATACTACTTGTGAATGGACACAAGGATGGTTCGAGAGTTTTACAGAAATCTTATTACATCCACTTGGACATCCAGCTGCCATATCGCCTTGTGCACAATCGAATATCCCAATTGTCTATAGTATCGCCTGTCAATGTCCAATGATAAAAAATTCAAATATTGCAAGTGACATAAATGTATCCCAACTTCTTCAGTCAAGATTTTTGGAAATCTATAAAAGGAGAAGCATTGGGATGTTTCAAAGGTTAGAAGTGAGAAGAAGAAGCAAGGGATTAAGCTTTAATCCTCATCAAATAACTTGCAATCTTAAGGCCCAAGAGCTTAAACTTCCACACTCACAAAAGAGCTTTCATCATCCAATCTTCATTCAAGGTCTACTTCTTCACAACATAAGGGAAGAGTCACTGCGTCAATAAGAGCACCATTTTAAGTCTTTCCCAATAATCAACAAGATGCTTGAGGGTTTTTAGTACCAAAGACTAATCAAATACAAAAAATCCTTTTCAAGTTTCCAAGTGCATTCACTCTAATAAGCTGTCAAGATCAAGAAGCTCCAAAGTCATACCATTTCCTACTTTAAAGAGTTCGAACCACTATAAAGTTTTCATTGTATATTTTTTTTATTATTGTGATTTAATTTTATGTACACCTTATCCTAGAAAGAGATACTTCTCTGTACACGTTTAGAAAAAGATACTTCTTTGTACACTTTTAGAAAGAGATAGTTCTCTATACAGGTTGATTTGTAGAGTTCCTAGTTATCTCATTGGAAAACTAGGTTAGAGATTTGTTGGTTAGCTCTAGAGAAACCAGATTGTATGAGATGGTGGTGAGCTCGGGGAAACCATCATTGTATGTGATAGTGTGGATGCATAGTTTTTATAACAAACAAAACTTAATTAAGTTAAAGAACTAATGAATATCTGCCAATTGCTTAGTATGTTGGAATAGATTATAGAAAGTAAAAACTATGGACAAAAATAAGCAAGTAAACTTCATCCACAACCAGAAACTTCATTTGAAATTAACCTCAGACAAATGTAGAGCAAAAAAAGGTCATTCAACTTTATTCGAACGAAAGAAGTGGTTGAAGGTCGTTCAACTTCATCTAAATGAGAGAAGAGGTTGAAGGTCATCCAACTTCGTCAGAACGAGAAAAGCTAAAAAACAATAGTGAAGTTCATCCAAATCCATGTCTACTCAACATTGTCCATTTTTCAAAATTCATTTGACATTAACTTTAGACAAATGTAAGAGAAGAAAAATCTTTCATTTGACAAACATAAGCGGAAGGCAAAGTTCATCCGAATTTAACTATGGAAAAATAGAATGAAGTGTCGGACAATTTTAAAATGACTGACTTCATCCAAATTTAATGGCCTCTTTCCTCAACGATGAATCAATTAGTCTACTATAGCATTTTCTCATCGAATGCTTGCCTAAACTAGAATATTCTCTTCCTCCCTGGCAAGACCAACATTGCAAATGATCCTAGTTGATAAGAATTAATTAGAAGATAATATTTTCAAATGAGACTGATTTAGAATGGTCCTCCAAATTTAATGAAGACCACCTACCACCAACAACTAGAATTCAAAGCTGATATAAGAGTAATAATGCTGAGATGAAGAAGAATAAGAAAGTAAGCTAAGAAAATTGAATACTCTTACCAAGCCAAAACCTTTGAATACATTCAAGAGACTTGAGCCTTTGTCCTTCAATCTTCTACATCATTAAGAGGCCTCCACCTGACATTCAGGAAGAGCTTTTACTCCTACATTCAAGTTTCAGAATTCTTCTCCCAAGCCTTCTGTAAACACTTGTATAATTGCATTCAACCTTTGTATTCTTTACTTGTAGTTGCCTTGAGATGGTATTTGAGACTAGACTCAAGAAGAGCTGTGACTGTCTGTGAAGTGTGTCTTATAGATAAGAGCTGTATTACTTATGCCCCTTGGAGCTGATCTAGAAGAGTGTGGGTTACACTAGTTTATGCCTCCTAGAGTTGATGCAGAAGAGTGCAAGTTACACAGTTTATGCCCCTAGAGTTGATCTAGAAGAGTATTAAGTGCACTAATTACATTCCATTATATATGATAGTGGAACCCAAGATACTAAGAGAAGAGTGTTTTTGGAAGAGTGGAGTAGAGTGTTAACTCAAATCACTATAAAAATCCTTGTGCCTTGATCATTTATGTGTCAATTATTGATTACATTGTTTACTAGTAATAAAAGTTTTTAATTACCAAATTCACCCCTCACCTCTTGGGTATTTGCCTAACCCTCCGGACCAACAAGTGCTATAAGAGTGGGCTATATAAACACTTGTAGTAATCCAATGGTAAACCCATTATCCTTTGCTCATGCATTTGCCAAGGGATAATTATCTACCCGGCCACCCCTATTTGATAGAACCAACTTTGCTTATTGGAAGTTGAGAGTGAAGCAATTTATTATGGCTAACGATATGGACTATTGGAAGGCCATTGAAGTAGGAGTCACTCTTCCAAGTAATGAAATTAGTGTATGGACTAGAGAAGAGGCCATCGTAGTACAAAATAATGCAAAGGCTATGAACTCATTGTTCTGTGGACTGTCTGCCATTGAGTTCAATAGAATGTCCTCTTGCACTACTGCAAAGGACATCTGGGATAAGTTAACAACTATTTATTAGGTTTTCTCATAGGTCAAGGAGACCAAGAGGTATATATTAATAGGTGAACTGAAAAACTTTAGGATGAGAGAAGGATAGAGCATATATGAGATGTATGCTCAATTCTCTAAGATTATTGTGAGGCCCCAAAAATTTTGTAATCGATGGATATAGTTGGTAGTCTGACATGGCTGGCACCAGTGTGTAGGTGCATGATGATTATGTGCAAACAAGGTAAATTAGAGTGAATATAGGTGGTGCATTGAGGATCTAGGTGATTGGTAGTGAGTTTGGCAGCAAAACATGATGTAGAGCAACAAACTTGAACTGCCTACGCACTATCTTTGGCACATTACTGGAGCATCATAATGGGAGAGGTTATGGTACTCCACCTCTCCCATAAGACTTGCAAAGGGGCCATTTCCAGCCATTTTTGATATCTCCCAAGCTCCAAAACCCAGTAGAGATTATAAAAAACTAAACTAGACTAACATTAGATCGACTTCCCGACATTTTGCAAAAATCCAACCTAAAGAAAAACACTTGTTGAACTATGTAGAACCATCTATAGTTGCTAGAAATTAGGGTTTGAAGATCCAACTCAGCTAGTTGCAAATCAAGTGGAGAAATTAAGAGGTAAGTTACTTATATTTATGACTAATGCATTTAATACCGTTCTACAATGAATTCTTGTTTAAGAAGTTGAGTTCTGAATTTTTTGGCAGTTGGGAAGTTGAATAATGATGCAATCAATGGTGTAATGAGTGATTTGATGATATATTTAAGTGTAGGATTAGTAAAGATAATTAGTTATGTACATTGAAATAGAAATTTCAGCCATTAGGTACCTATTAATGTGAATCTTTGAAATTGCCTACTAAGTGTATGACAAAAAGGCTGTTAAAGGGAAGCCATCTGATTAGCAAGTATTAGTGGATCATTAAGGATCCTTTAATCATGATTTAATTAGATGATTATATGCATAAAAAGATGAAGTAATGTGATGAGTTAAATTGTAGACAACATTAGTTATGTTAAGTGCAATGTAAGTGCATTTGAATAATGGAACCATATGCAATCTAAATACAGGACTTGAAATTTAGAAGTTGGTTATGCCGACATCAAACTTGAGCCTAATTGGGGTGTAGTGCCAAATTATAAGGTAAATAGATTCTTGTATTTTCTAAAAGTTAAACAGTTATGTTTAATTGAAATTTTACTGGGCATGCTTGTTGCTTTGATTATGCTCATGGGTAGTAATTGAATCCATGAATGTATTGTTGCATAAATTATGGATTATACTTAGTGATTGATATTGGATGGTTTATTTTGGAATTTACATTGCAAAAACTACAACTACAATAGTGCATATAATAGATAGGTTATTAATATACATCATGTAATGTGACAAGTTGATCATGCATAGCATTCTTAGATGAAATGCATACAGTGTCATTAATGTTTACATTTTGACATAGAATTTGAATGAATAAGAAAATTTGTTTAACAAAGTTATCGTTAAAAACGTATAAGGGTCTTTGATACAAGTTAGCATCACTTGTGGGCCCCATGACTAAAAATTTAGACTGATATAAAAGAAGTTATCAACATATAAATTGTATAGATTGAAATTATCTATCAAAGGGACCAAACATCACTTAATTTAGAGTAAATAAGAAATAATTATGGTTAAATTACTAAAATTGCTCATCGGGGAATGATCAACTGAAAAAGGGGCCACTTGTGGGCCCCATGAATCAAAATCTAGGATGAATTAGAAAAAGTTCTCAACATGAAATGTTTAGGCTCTAAAATTAGCTGTCCATGGAATAAAGATCACCCAATTTGGAGTTACTATGAGAAAGTTATAGCCAAATTACTACAATTGCTCCCTAATGATGAACCTAAAAAATTTAGCCTAGCTAGGAGAGCTTGCATGTGTGGCTAATTGAGAGGGATTGAGTAGTGTAGAGGCTCAGTTGGCTATTTATTATATGCCTAAGTGGTGTGAAGGCTGAGTGGGCCTAGGATGGAGGTGCCTTGATGACATGAGGGCTGGGTAGGCCCAAGATTGGTTCCACCTGGTGGCCACAGGTGTGCAGGCTAAGGTTTGGCTTGGGGCTTGGCTGTGTTGCCTGACTAGCCTGTGTTTCGCGTAGAGTGAAGGCGAATTGGCCGGGGGCTTAACTGTGATGCCTGGATAGCCTGGCAGACCTAACACCCATGTAGAGCCAGGATCAACCTGATTTGTGAGACACTCCTGATTATTTCATTAGGTATAGATGGAGAACCTGTGATCCTTGTGGAGCAAGAGGGCGAAGTGATCGCTGCGGTGAGTTTGGCCTGGTCAAAGTGCAACTCTTGGTAGTCCTCATAGCCAGGGATATAGGGAGAGACCGGAACATACCAAACTTATAAGAAGGTTAGGTCTACACATTGAGAAGCCTTTCAAGACTGGGCATAAGACAATGATTAATGATATTAATGAGATAGGGAAGATGATTAGTGACAAGTGGTGGATTGGTTGAGTGTTGCATTGAGACGATATTACTTGTTACTATATGTTTGGTATGATAAGGGATACACCCAATTTAGGGTTGCATAATATGATTTGTATTCATCTTCTGATATCATTTGGATTGTATATTGACATTTGTTCCTGGTTATTAATTATGTTTGAATTATTATATTATTAAGCTTATTTTGTCACTATTGGTTTAATTGCATAACTGCTTATTGAGTTGCCCGGACTCACCCTGTTTTATTTGGTTTTTAGCTGACAGGTCAGACAAGGGCACCCAATGTGGGGTTGGGGCTCCAAACTAGGATAGGGCCTGATGCAAGCAGTTTGTGAGCTATTCTTTTGCACATTTTTGGTCCTTATAAATATATATTTGGAGATTATGATATCATGTAAATACTTAAAGTGTGAAAGTGATGTGAATTATAGTTATATGACTAGTGGTTTGACATGTCATTCATGTGGTATGATTATATGTGTAATTCCTTAATACCATTTTTGTTTGACTATGGTTTTGGGCTTGTGTGGTTACGTATGGGCTCAGCATGATAGTGTAATGTATCATGTGGTGTTTTATTTTATGATTATGACTTTACCAGTGTGAAATTTCTTACATTTTAGGGGAGATGTTGTTGGAGTCTCCACTGGAGTGTGAGATGGTAGTGCCCAAGTTATAGGGCGTTACAATTACCAATGACTTGAAAGGACTAGAAATTTTTTTTTCTAATTCATAAAAAGTTATGAAGATCCCAAGAGCACTATCAGAATCCTAGAACTAGAAAATTACTACAATAGAAGAAGCAAAGGATCTAAACATGCTTTTGATAAATGATCTCATCAGCTCCTTGATGTCACACGAGTTGATCAAAAGCAAAAGAGAAGAACTAACCAGACAAAAGAAAACCATTGCTCTCAAAGCAACCAAAGAGAGAAGTAGTGAATCCACATCACAGTCTGAAGATGACAAGGCCATGTTGGCTAAAAATTTTTGAAAGCTCATGAGGGGCAATAGAGATAATACCTTAAGAAGACAACCTAGACAACAAAGAGAAATAAAAAAGGCTGAGAGAAAGAAAGATTTCACCACATATTACAAATGTGGAGGAATAGGAATTGCAGAGTGTCCAACTGAAGCAAGAGTGAACATGAATGACAAAGATGAAAGAAAAGAAAGAAATAGAAAAGAAAAATAATTCAAGAAGCCGTCATGAAATTAAGTCAAAGGAATGCATGTAAATGATGAAGAATCCTTAGGCACAAGCTCAAGTGAAAGACATAATCATTAAGTGGAGAACTTTGTAAAAATCTGCTGCATGACCCATGTAGAAAATGAGTTAACAACTCAGCTCTCCACCAAAGAACACTGCATAACAGAAGTGGAAATTGAGGTAAACTTTTACTATTCTTATAGTTCTGACTCTTTGAGCCAAAATAGTAATTGTACCAAATGCAGAAAGCATGATGAGTTATAGTAATTATATAACTTCTCTTCAATGAGTTTAAAACTGTTGGACAAAAGTTTACTCAAAAGAAGAGACATTTTGATACAATTGTCAAAGTAAATGCAATCTTGGTAGAGAAATATATCTCTACAGAAAGAAGTAGAAAATTTGAAAAAGGAGATAGAAATACCGAATATATGCTAAACAAATTCTCCAACTCAGGAGAATCAGTTATCAAGTTCATGTGAATAACTGGTCAAACTAGCAAAAAGGGACTTAGTTGTGAGCAATTTGATAATGAAGATCCACAGAAATTTGCTGGATGTTCCAATGGTATGAACCTCACAGAAGAAAGAGAAAATTATCCAAATATTAGAAGGTTTATAGGACATTCTTGGGCGAAGAAACCAATTGATTACCATGCACCTAATAAGATTGCAAGCACATTCCATTTTTGTAATAGAGTTGGACATAAAGTTTATAATTGCTATGCTAAAAATATGTAAGGAAGAGGTGTAAAACTAAAATGGAAACCCAAAAATTATGCACAATCATTTTGCACACATAAGCTCACTAGCATTGTCGGACCCAATGCTTGGGTACCAAAGAGCTAAGAAGAATGTTTACTTTGCATGCAAATAAACCTTAAAGCCATGACTGGCAATTCCTAGTTCATGGATATTGGCTGTTCTAAACACATGACTAGGAAATAGAATATATTCAAAAACCTGAAGCCAATGAATGCAGGAAATTTCGGCAACAATGATAAAGCTTTCATCAGGGGTATAGGTAAAATTTATGATCTTTTCAATGCATGCATAAAAGATGTATTATATGTAGATGAACTCAAAAATAATCTATTAAGTATTAGCCAATTTTGTGATAGAGGTCTCAAAGTTGGGTTTGAACTGTTCTCATGTAATGTATTCAATAAGGATGGTAGTCTATTGTTTAGAGGAAAAAACATGTAAACATATATCTAGTTCAACTAGATGAGAATATAGAAAAATGCCTAATTGCCGTTAAAGATGACCCATGACTGTGGTACAAAAGGATGAGACATATCAACATATCATATATCAAAACCTTGGGGAAAAAGGTCTTGTAAATGGTCCACCCAAATTCAAGTATGATAAGAACTAGATATGTAAAGCTAGTCAAATGTAAAAATAGACCATAGTGTCTTTCTATCTTAAGAATGATGTGTCCACATCTAGACCTCTAGAACTATTATACATAGATCTCTTTAAACCATCAAATATTACTAGTCTTGGTGGAAAGAGATATGTGTATGTCATCATAGATGACTACTCTAGATTCACATGGGTAATTCTATTGGCTAATAAAGAGGAAGCATTTTCAATGTTCTTTACTTTTTCAAAGATAGTTCAAAATGAGAAGCAAATGTCAATTGTATCCATTCATAGTGATCATGATGGTGAATTTGAGAATAGAAAATTTTTTGAATACTATAAAGAAAAAGGAATTCATGACAACTTCTCATCCCCTAGAACTCCTCAACAAAATGAAGTTATGAAAAAAAAGAATAGGACAATTCAGGAAATGGTAAGGACCATGCTTAATGAAAGTAAATTGTCTAAAAAATTTTGGGGAGAAATAGTAAGCATAGCTTGTCATGTGATAAACAGAGTTACTATTAGAGTAATCCTAAAAAAACCCCATATGAACTATGGAAAAGAAGAAAACCCAATATCTCTTATTTCCACTCTTTTTGTTGTTCATGCTATGTGCTAAACAATAAGAAAAATAATCTTGAGAAGTTTAATCTAAAAAGTGATGAGGCCATTGTCAAGATTATCATATATTATTTTGATGATAACAAAACTTGTATAAAATTAATTTGATAATTATAAAATTTTAAAATTTGATATATGCTTGAAATGTATGCATGATCATGAAAATTTAAATTTGCTAGCATATATTCATCTTTTATATGTTGATCTTCATGATGCATTTAATTATCATTCCTTAATATGCTGATTATTATCTGTTAAATAATACACTTGCGAAAACTTATCATGAAACTAAATGGAGATGTATGTTATCCTTGCTCCACAACATATGCAAATTATATAAGGATAGATACATTATATTAAAATGATATATATTTCAAAACTAACAGTGTAGCAAATGCAAAATGCTTCTAAGCTCAAAACTATAATCAGCCACGTCAAATATCTGCTACATTCAGAAGTATTAAATTATTGAAGATCATGAAAGAAAAAAGAAGAAAGCAGAGGCTTCAAAGATGAGCTACAAGGAGCTTGCTTTGTTTGTAAAATCCAATGAAAAATCTCCTCAAACAAATGTAATGCAATGGTAGAAACAGTTGAAGACAAAGCCATGATTAGAGAGCTTAAACTGCAGACTATCTATTAGCTAGAGTTTGTCTAAGACAAAGAAGTAATCCCATCAAATACTTAGACAAATGAGGAAAGAAAAAAGAATCGGTCATCTAGGCAATTATGCACAAAGGGAAGAAGCTTTGTCTAATGAACAAAGCTAAATGAAAGGATTCGTCCAAGTATAAGAAGGCAAGATGTAAAGACAAAGTAGAAATAACTTCATGTGAGCGAAGACAAACAAATTAAGAATGAAGTAAGTAATAAGAGATGAACTCTATCAATGGCTTGGACAAATGCATATAACATGAAAGAACTTCATCTTAATGACCAAGTTCATCCTAATTTGTCCGTGACCAACAGATGAAGCTGGATAGACAAAGTAGCCACTCAGATAAAATGGACTTTCAATAAGTAAGCACATTTGTCTGTAACTTACTACAAATAAATCTAAAGATAAAGTGTAGAGCCTAATTCATCTAGGATGAAGTAAAGAAGAATTCATTCGAGACAACCTAGTTCGACTTCATCTGCGCTAGCAAAATTCATCCTTCACTTACTATAGATGAATGTGGAATAAAAAAAGAACACCTTACTTTGTCTGATTGAGCAAATGGAAAGACGAAATTGAATTTGTTTGTAGAATAGTTCGACTTTGTCTATTACTCACTACATTCATGAAGGATCGACTAATAGACAAAATTCATGGGAGAATTTGTCCGAGACTTATAACAAAAAAATGTAGATAGAGAGAGGCCATGATTTTTTTGAGGTTAATTGATTTATATGACTTTCATCTAAATGGTATCTGTACTCATGCTTTGATTGTGCAAACTCGTTTCAATCACCATTTCCAGCAATAAGTGGAGCTATAGGTTTTCTAGTTATGTTAAGTCAAAATTAGAAAAGATGTTTCAACAACAACTCATCTTCCTTTTTGTAAAAGAACGATGTTATAACATCTCAAGACAAATCAGAAGGCATAGAATTCAACGATAGAAATAAAATGGTCTTCTACATTTCAAAGTTGCTCTCATGCTTGCGTCAATCCCAACCTTATCCTCTACAATGGTCAAGTTTCTGATAATCTATTTAAGGAGATAAGTTAGATGATTTAAAAGCAGTGAAAGAATACTTTTCAAATATACTTAACCTTATGCAAATCCTTCCACCTATGTCTAGGAGTTTAAACTTTCATTTATCTATCCTTGAGTTTCAACCTTCATATTCTTAATGGTCATTCTCTTTACATTACGAGAAGATCCTTTTGTATTACTAGAGCTGTAAAAGATCTGCTCTTCTCCTACGCTTAAATGTAACATTTTGTAAAAGTGTATTAGTTTTCTGGATAATCTAAAAACTAAAGAGTTGGTGGGAATCTTTGAAAAACTATTAAGTTTACTGGTGATCTTAGAAACTAGTGAGTTTCCTAGTGAGCTTGGGAAAACTAGAAGATTGCTGGGAGCATTGTATTTATGCCTCCTAGAGCTGGAATCTAGAAGAGTGCTAGGAGCACTATTATATTCTTATTATATGTGATATAGTCAAACCCAAGGCATAAGGAGAGTGTGCCCTTGAAATAGTGGACATAGGGATCTCAAACTACTATAAAAATCATGTTGTTTGTGTGTGTTTATTTAATAACTTTATCCTTTAGGCATTTTATGGCTTTACTACTTATCTTATAACACACTACACACAAGCACAAAAAAAGGGAAATGGTTCAATAAAGGTTAAGGAATAAATTTTTATAAACTCAATTCACTCCTCCCCTCTTGGGTTAAGCCATCATATGGGACTCAATAACCATCTTCCTTGGTTACTCTTCCAATAGTAGAGTATTTCAAGTCTTCATCAAGAAAACACAAATTGTAGAAGAATCTCTGCATGTTAAATTTGATGAAGTTAATTTAACCCCAAGAAAGGAGAATGATAGTGATACAGATGAAGCTATAGTAAAAAATGAAGAGATTAAAATTACAAGATCAAGGGGGTGAAGACACCACAAAGCATGAAGATGGGTAAGATGTAGATAGTGAGGAGGTAGGTGAATGTAATACTCCTTATCAACTTCCTACTGATTTGAGGTTTATTAGTGCCCATCCGAGAAATCAAATCATAGGTGATGTCTATGATAGAGTTGTTAAATCATACATGTGTTGTGATAGAATGATGTTCCGCACATGTATTACATATGATTTTGATGACAATAAAACTTGTACTAAACTTGCATTATGCTAATGATATTGCTTATATTGGAAAAACTAGAAATAGAATTATAAATGTGCCTAGTATGTACAATTCATGTTAATCCATGAGCATAAATTACTTACTTTATGATGATAATGATCACATGATTATGATAATTAAAACATTGCCTTGAAGTTGTATCTGAATTACTTATGTATGCTATTAGAACATTTTTGAAGTATTTCAGAAACTTTAATAGTATTTTAGAACTCATTTTTACATCCTCAAAAGTCCTAAAGTAATTCCTCAGAAATTATAAGGCTTGTACTTAAAGTAGTTTCAGAAACTCTAAAACAACCCTTTAATTATGTTCAAATAAAAAACTCTAAAGCTGGCACCCAATATAGTTTTTAAATCTCTAAAATTCCAACATTTAATTAGCTCCTTCGAACATATATTAGAAACTTTGAAGAATTTCTTCAGAGGCTTTGAAGATCACACTTAACATATCTCAGAAAGTTTATAACCAATTTTCCAATAACCTATTTGTAAATCCAATTATAAATGGTTCAGAATAGAATATAGGTATTTTAATGTATCTTCCAACTTCCAACAGCAAGCATACATGCATACATTGCTATGATTTCAAATGTTATGTTATAAGATGAAATTTTCATAATCCACAATGTATTCATCTCTATTTATCTTCCAAGAATCTCTTGTATATTTATGATTACTTGATAAAGTAAAGAAAAAGAATCATATGATCTATTATGCAATCATCCTCACTAATCATATGTTGGATCATTTATAAATATATACATATTCTACATGGAAGTATCAACTTATGAAAGAAAGAAATCGTAATTCGATGAGTTTATATAAAACATATAGATTAAAGCAAATATCCATGCTTCACAACGTATGTATATCATGAATGGATAATTATAGAATAATTAATGCACTTCAAGGAACCATATGTATGATCAATCAGCTATGTCTTCATGAATAGAGAAACAACAAACCATCGTTGGTAGATGTAAAAATAACAACATGCTTAAATGTACTTATCTTTCTCAAAGTATAAATTCATTTTGGCTATCCATGATCTACAATGTATGAAAATTCATTTTTGGATATTCATATTTGAATAATTATTTTAGTATATTTTGTCTTTACATAATATATACATGTGCTTTAAAAAAATCATGGGTGTATGAACAAATGAATGACAAAATGCTAAATACACACTCATTCTTTACAAAATATGAATCAAATATCCTATCCATGCTTCTAAAATCATGTATACTATATGTGGACAAATGTATTTCAATTTTTAATAAAAAATGCCAAAGTTTCAAAAAGTGGCAAAATATAAAAACTCAAGTGGAGGATGGCAGCCTCTTGGTGTATGCCAATGGACAGACACATGACTCAAGATTGAAGCTTAGAAAGCAAACTGCCTGGCACGTTCCCAGCTCCCTGTGCATACTGCCTGGGAGCACTGCCGGTATTGCAATGACCTCCATACCACCTACCAGGAGACAGCAAAGTGCACTTGGAAGAAAATCCAAAAATCAACAGCAGTTGCATGGCCCAGCTACCTGCCATATACCCTATCAACAACCGCTTGCCCAGGCACCTGCCATATCACTTGTCGATGCCCAACAATCAAAAATTCAAATATTGCAAATGATGTAACTTCTATGCTTCTCATCCAATGATCAAGTTTTCAAGATCTATTTAAGGAGCAATTGAGAGATGTTTGAAAAATAACAAAGAGGTAATAAAAGAAAAAAGAAAAATAAGAAAAGAGAGAAATCATCTTGTAAATCCTAAGGCCAAGATCTACCACTTCCATATTCCAAAAAGAGCTTTCATTCTTTAACCTCTTTCAAGGCCAATCTCTCCACAACATAAGTGAAGAGCTTCTGCACCAAGAAGAACTGCATCTAATGTCTTCCTTAGTGCTCAATAAGAAACATGTCAAAAAGTATAATTGCTCATTTCATTTATTTCATTTGTAGAAGTTTCTAGTTAGCTTAAAAACTAGTGTTAGAGTTCTTGGTGAGCTTATGAAAACTAACATTGTTAGAGTTGTTGGTAAGCTTGTAAAAACCAACATAGTGAGTTTTTGGTGAGCTTGATCTTTCTCCTATATTCTTAGTTGCTTTATCCATTGCTTCATTTTGATTAGCACACTAATATAAAAGAAAGAAGGATTTGATTAAATAGGGGTTAAAGAAATAAATTTTATAAAACCCAATTCACCCCCTCTCTTGGGTTCTAGCTAATCCTATCGGGATCAATAGGAGTAAGGACAAGAAGGTCCATGCAGAGCATCTATGGTCATTATGCATTCATTTCCAACATAGAGCCCACTTGCATTAATCAAGCTCTAACTGATGAAAATTGGATCATTGCAACGCAAGAGGAACTAAACCGATTTGAAAGAAATAAAGTATGGGAATTAGTTCCAAAACCAGAAAATGTTGATGTGATTGGAACTAAATGGGTATTCAAAAACAAATTGGATAAAAGTGGACTTGTTGTAAGAAATAAAATAAGGTTGGTTGCTAAGGGGTATTCATAAGAAGAGAGAATTGATTTTGATAAATCATATGCCCCTGTAGCAAGATTAGAAGCCATTAGGATATTACTTATCTTTGCAACTTATAAGAATTTTAGACTATTTCAAATGGATGTAAAGAGTGCATTTCTTAATAGTTATCTAATCGAGGAAATTTATGTAGAACAACCTCCTAGTTTTGAAACTAATGATCAGCTTAATTATGAATACAAACTCACTAAAGCATTGTTGTATTAAGGCAAGCTCCAAGAGCTTGGTATGAAAGGTTGAATAATTCTTGAATGATTATAACAAGACATCTTGATAGTTTAGATTTATGTTGATGATATTATATTCAGTGCTACTAATGGAACTCTATGTCAAGATTTTTCAAAGACAATGCAGGGTGAATTTGAGATTAGTATGATGGGTGAGTTAAACTACTTTCTTGGATTGCAAATCAAGCAAAAAGATGATGAAAATTATATCTTCCAATCCAAATATATTAGAGAAATGCTGAAGAAGTTCATATTGAAAGAAGTAAAAGCAACAAGCACTTCAATGAGCACATCAATAAGGTTGGATTAGGATGAAAAGGGCAAACATATAGATGAAAAGTTATATCACAACGTGATTGGATCTCTTCTTTATCTCACTATGTCTAGACCTGACATTCTATTCAACATATGTTTATATGCTAGATTTCAGTATAGTCCTGGGAAATCTCATCTTACTACAGTAAAAATAATTTTTTAGTACTTTGTTGATATACTTAGTCTAGGACTTTGTTATCCTAAAGGAACTAGTTTTGAACTGGTTGGATATTTAGATGCTGATTTTGGAGGCTAAAAAGTTAATAGAAGAAGCACCAATGGAATCTGTCAGTTTCTAGAAAATAACTTAGTCTCATGGTTCTCTAAGAAACAAACTAATGTTGCACTTTCTACTATGGAAGTTGAGTATGTAGCAGTTGGAAGTTGTTATGCACAACTGCTTTGGATGAAGCAGCATCTTCTAGATTATGGTTTAAAGTATAAAAATATATCCATTAGATATGATAATACTAGTGTTATATGCTTGAAAAGAACCCTGTGTTGCATTCTCAAACCAAGCATATATAGATTAGGCACCATTTTATTAGAGATCATGTAGAAAAAATATGATATATGCTTGAAATATGTGCGTACAAATGGTCAACTTACAAATATTTTCACTAAACCATTGCCATTAGAAACTTTATGCAATATTAGGAGAGAATTACACATGACTAGTGTGAATGCATAAAATTTGATATTTGAAATTATGTGAGTGAAATGTTTTTGATTTGAATTTTGATTTGTCTGAAGGCTACACCTCAAACACTTGAAGTTACACCTTGACTTAGATAATCACACTTTGTCTAAAGTTCACCAACCATTCTATTTTGGACAAAGATTTCATCTGAGATTCTTTATATCCATTGATAATCATCTAAAATCTACATATTGTCCTAAATCTCTATCTTCATATGGTATATATTGTCCAAAAACTCATTCCTGAGGGCACGCCTCATTTTCTTGCTGGATTCAAATTACAACTATTGGAAATCACATTGTATTCTATTTCTGGTAAATAGTCAATCACTCCTTCTCGGAAATCATATCAATTATCTACTTATTCTCCACATCCAATCTATATTAATCTATCTTTGCCAATTCTTTGCTGCACTTGCCAAGAAGATGAAACATCTTAACAAAGGCAATTTAAGAAGAATGCGAAGAAGGAAGGAAATCGAGTGCTGGAAGTTGAAGAAATGAAGGATGATTCTTCAACTCTCTTGGTGGGATGTCTATACTTCTGAAAGAGTTCATGCTGTTCTCAATCTATTAGCAAATCAGAAGTTACTCTCTTCAACATCTGGCTTTGCAAAAAATGATCTTCATCTTCATCTCCATCAAATAGATCTGAATTCATCTTTACCATCTTTTGAGGCACTTGAAAAGAAGGGGGAAGGAAGTAACAAATATTTTACATTCATCTCCTACCCCTCATGTTCCCATCCCCCCATCCAAAACTCCAACTTTCACACTTGGAGAAACCTCTCCAAAGTTTTGGACACATATCCCCTCTATGCCTAATGAATCCTAATTGGCTTCCACCACAATCTCTTGCTCCATCTCCCCAGACTTAGAATGTTTATCTTTAGGCTGACCTATTTTGTATTTTGAACTTTATTATTCTAAGTTATATATCTATCTGTACTAAAATGTACTGAAATAAAATATTTGTTTCTATGCCTTGTTTGATAGCCTGTTTCTTTTTGATTATGACAAAAAGGGGGAGAAATATTGCTATAAAATTATCCCATGAGTGAGAACATAATACAAGCGAGAAAATAATGAGAAAATAATAATATGCAACATGATCACAAACTGGTGGTGCTGTCGTGGGCACCCAAATTTAGAACCTTGCTCCAATCTAATTTTCTGTAGTAGTGTGAGTAA
>JAYJMB010040738.1:0-32434 GCA_036873735.1 Pouteria campechiana
TCGATGGACTATCCAGAAGCCTCCACTTATAGCCCAGGACTTCCTTCCTTGGCTTTCCGATGTGGGAAGTGTCACAAGTACCACTTCCTTTCTTTCATTTTTATGCATAATATGTTGAATGAACTTTGCTTGATCTTGTCCAATCAAAATAAATTATCCCCACTCGAATTGAAGAAATTCCTCCAGAATGGAACGCACCTTGAATTCGTCAACCACCTCCTCCAAAATCTTCTCCAAAATCAAAAGATGAAAATTATTATATTCTTCTTCGTATCTATCATCCAATCAAATTCACATATTCTGAATTCTCTTCTCAATCAGAAATTAATTATGCCATTGCCAAAATGTTTCTATCCCACAATCTTGTCATTCACCCTTCTACACTTCCATTTCTACAAATCACAAATTAGAATACTCTTTCTAGTATTTTATTAATCCTTGATCCTCCTCTTACACCTATAGGTCATGAAATCAAAATGCCTCAGTTAGCATCTTTTCAAGATGCATATATTGAGAAACTTCTTCAGATTCTTCCAACATTAAGGCCCCCTAAAGTAGTTTTTTAATCTCCCACAGGAAACTTTAATAACATTCTTATAACTAAGGAAGAACCTTTGTTCTATTCTAAAGTTAATTTGCAAGCTTTTGCTAACAATCTTCCACTTCCTTATCCATAGCTTACTGATCCATCATTTTTTCACAAAATTTGGGTGAATTATCCTAAACTAGGCCCTTTACCAAAACCAAAAACCTCACCGCCTCCAAAACCAAAGACAACTAGCAAACCAAAAACATCTAGAAACCACCCTCTATTCCCATAAAATAAACTATCCAGATAAAACCAAAAAGAAAACCCAGAATTTCACCTCCCAAGGTTCACAAAAAGGCTTCTCCTTCTCGAAAAACTTTATATTATAAGGAATACATGGTTAGAATGAATACTATTACTAAAGCCATTCTTAAGAAGTAACCTCCTCTTTTTCTTGAACTCTTAGACTCCACTTTTAGAGATCGCATCAATATCATTTTTATTTCAGCCTACAAAGATCCATTTTTACCCTAAGAAGCACCCACTTGCATTCTAAAAGATCCCACTTTCATTCCACCTCTTCTTCCACCTAGAATCAAGGTTGTATCTAAACCCAAATCATCTCCCACACAACCCTCATCTTCCACAACAACAAATACGCCTTTAACACATACTCTTTCTTCTGATAACCCCATTTCATTTTCTCTAATCTATAATAGAAAACCAAGAAATTAACTACTATATTTACAACTCACATCTTCTTTTTCTGACTATAGTCATTTTTTTGTTATGTTCCTTCATTGTCATATGCTTATTTTGTTGTATCTTAAACTGCAATGATGTATCTTTCTGTTCTAATGTATTTCAATCACTTTTCCTTTATAATATAGCTGTGTAATGTCATTCTGATATACAAAGTTCTGTCTTTTTAATGCAATCTCTTACTTATTCCCTTCTATTTTATTCCTTTTTTATTACGATAGAAATGGCGAGAAAAATAAGAAAACAGAAAAAATAAGAGGAGTGAGATAATTTTTTTAAGTACATTTAGGGCACATATTGATGAGAATTCAAAATATCATATTTTATTCTCTTAAAACTTAATCTTTTACACCCATTTGATTCATATATGGACTCATTATTCTTATATTCTGATTTAGGAGACAATTCAAGTGGTTAAGTGCAAAAAGAAATTAATTAAAGGATTTTGGACAATTTTAGCATTACTTTGTATTTTGGACATAACTCTCTCATCCGACCTTTGATTGAGATGATTAAAGATGTTCTAAAAAAAAAAAAAACTTTCTACAACTTTTATGTTTGAAGTTTTGAAAGATAAAAACTACATTAAGGATAACTAAATGGAGACATTATCAAAATATGTTAAAAAGGAGCTAAAGATTATATATGGTATCACTTGTGTACTAATTTTGCCACATTTAGAGGATGATTTGGAAAATGTGATCAACATAAAATTGTAGATATCAAAGTTTTCTAACTAATACAAGAAGATTCATGTGATTATGAGTTCAAATGATGAAGTTATAGTCAAAATAGGGGTTGCATATTTGGCATATAGTAAACCGCACCATTGGCACCAACCCACTTCACAACACTACCCAACCGGACAACGTGGTGGCATTGGCGGCGCCAATATGGTGTTGGCGGTGCCCAAATCCATTATACAATTTTTAAAACTTGCAAAAATTATTATTTTATGTATTTTTGCTCTATTTTAAATAGTAATTTTCTAGAATTTTTGAGGGTTCTTTTGCTAGGTTTTGGAGAGGACTTCTAGTGGCTTTCGACAGAGAATGTTCTCTCTTCTCTCTTTTATTTTATTTTCTTTATGATTTCATGATCCTGTGTAGCTAAACTTTTATTCTTGGTTTAAGGAGATAGAAGTTTTCAAATCTATATACTATGAGATCTAATTTATTTTAATTGTTCAATTTATACTTTAAGTATTGAATGTTCTTCTTTTTTCATGATTATGATTGTTATGTTTAATTGCTAGGAGATCTACTAGTTTATTATTCATTATAACCTATTACTAGATTAGATATCAAATCAATAATTGTTTGATCCCTCTAATCTGCGAAGCAACTAAGGTTTGATAATTTGCTACAGTTACAATTATTAAATCTTAGGAAGAATATTAGACTAAATCACTAGTTTGCCAAGATAACTAGAGACTTTTACAACTTGTTCATTTTCAAAGCTCACCAACAAACTTTTATGCTTTCAGCAAGTTTCCTACTTACTTATCTCAATACATAAACACCAAGCACTTTGCTTGTGTTATCAAATACTAAAAAGAAGTGTACACATTAATGCCTCTTACTTAGGTAGACTTGTAAATAAATTCAAGAACTTTGAGTGAATAAGTAAGCAATATGAGTAAGAGATTCAAACTCCTTGATTGAGAGGTGGTTTAGACTTTGAAAGCTCTAATAGAGTTGTTGCCGTTGAAGTTGAACTTTGAAGGAAGATTTTGAATGTTCAAAACTTTAAGTTTTTGTATTTTTTGGTATTTCAGTATATCTTCTATATTTTTGATTACCTCTTTTATAGGCTAAAAATTAATTCCGTTGCTGACTTTTATAGTCTTTCAAACGTTCACAAAATATTTTCTTTATCTGATATTTTGTATTATTTCTAACTTTGCAATAGTTTGGTATTGGTTTGCTACTGTGTCGCTGACTTTTCTTCACTTAACATTCACATGAGTATCGGTGCTCCGAAGCAGCTTCTTTGGTTCCTCCGAAGTGGTGAGTGAACTGTCAATGTTTTAAAGAAATGGTTTTGGATGCACTGAAGAACTGAATTTAGTTTCTCCGAAGTGGCTGAAGACCTCTTTACTTGTGATAGTTCCTTGAAGAGTAGAGTCCAAATTCTCCAAACCTTTGATGCTTCATAAAGGGTGACTCCGAAGGAAGGTTTGATAACTCCAAAATTTGCTTAATAACTCCAAAGTATATCCATTGACTCTGAAGCATATCTTGATGATTCCAAAGCATGTTCGGTTAACTCCAAAGCATATCTTTCTAACTCCAAAGCTTGTTTGATTAATTTTGAAGCATGCTTGAAGACTTTGAAGCATATCTGGTTAAGTTCGAAGTGTATCTTCATGACTTTGAAGTGTATCTAGTTAACTCCGAAGTGTGTCTGATTAATTCCAAGGTGTGTCTGATTAATTCCAAAGTGTGTGTGTGATTAATTCTGAAGTGTGTCTTATGAACTCCAAAGTATGTTTGATTAACTCCAAAGTATGTCTGATGAACTCTGATGTATGTTTGATTAACTTCAAAGTGTATCTGATGAACTTCAAAGTATGTTTGATTAACTCCAAAGTATATCTAGTTAACTCTGAAAGTGTTTTAAAGACTTCAAAGTATACTTGATGATTCTTAAGCATATTATGACAACCCAAAGTCTTTCCTATTGATTTTGAAGGATACCATGATGATTTTGAAGGCTTTTCTGTTAACTCCGAAGCATACCATGATGACTCTAAAAGCTTTTCTTTTGACTCGAAGCATGTGTTGGCTGACTCCGAAGTGTGACTTCATGCTCCAAAGGGATTAACTTTGACTCCGAAGTGTCCTTGAAGACTTTAAGATTTCTGTTTTCTTGTTTTAAGTATATATGTAATTTATATACTTATTTTTCATAAGCATTTACTAGGTTTCTTCCTTTGATCATCATAAAGATTATTCTCAAGTTGACTATAGGATAATATTTCTGCAATATGCTTGAAAATAAATTGTTAGTACCTTAATGTTTTACTCATTTCTTTGCTCATCATCAAAACATACTTGGTTAAGAATGTTCATCATCAAAATCAGGCTATTTAAAATAGTGCGTTCAACATTTTCCCCCTTGTTGAAGATGACAAAATATTGAGTGATATACCTTACAAAACTTATCTAATAATAAACTTAAAGCAACTTAATTGCAAGAGATATTTATTAATTCAGTGCAGCTCATCCTGAATGGATGCACAAAATTTTTTAACTATATTTCATACAAAATAAATTTTCAAGTTTTCATACATACATTCAGTATTTCATACAAAGGAAATTTTTAATTTTTCATACATATATTTAGTACATAAAAAGATTCATTTCATTCTAAATATATTTTCTTGACCTTTTGTCATAATCAAAAAGGTGGAAAGAAACAAAGTTGAATATTCATAGCTAGTCATGATCAAAATGCATACATACAAAACTTATCATTGATAAAAAATTTGCAAATGCAACATATGCTCAAAGTCAAGATTCTTTACATAAAGTAAAAAAAATTACACCAAAGAGAAAAATAAATCCAAAAGGCAATAGTGTCATTGGGGTGGTTTGGCTATTATAGGTCTTGAGAAAGAAGTCTTTGTGAGGTGGAATTGGGGGCTTGGGTTGAGAGGATGATGGTGTAGGAGAGGATTGGGTCTTTTGAGATTGATAGTGGAAGTTCATGGGCATATGCAATGGGTACACAGGTTGAAACATAGATGAAGTCAATGCCCTCTCGAAATTCTAGGTTTAGTAGCTCAGGAAAGACTGCAGGAAGCCATTTCAAGAGGTTTCGTATATTTGTATTCATCAAAGCTGTATACTCTTCATAATACATGGTGATTCTGGATAGAGGAGCCTTCTTATGCTCCTTTGGAGGTGGAATTTTTTGGCTTCCTCTTGGGTTTGGAAGAAGATGCCTGAGATGAAGGTGTAGAGGATGATGGTTTGGGTTGTGATTTTGGTTTGGGAATTGTAGGGGGTTTGTTGGTTTTGGCTTTGGTTGAAGGTGAAGTTTTTGGTTTTGATAGAGGGATTGGTTGAGATTGTATCTTTCTTATCCTATCTTGGATATAGGGATCTGAAAGTTGAGGATATGGTAGAGGGAGATTGTCAGTAATGGCCTCTAGGTTGGCATTCTTGTAAAAAGAGAATACTTCCTTAGTCAGAATAAAGAATTGATGAGGACCTGACGGAGATAGAAACACTTTTCTAGGAGGCTTTGATGTTGGAAGCATCCGAAGAAGTTTCTCAGAACAATTTTGAATAATTGACTCTCTATCATGAATTTGGATTTTATGGCCCTTAGGAGTCAATGGAGGATTTAGGCAAAGTTGAATCCTATGTAGAATGTTAGGATCCTCAAATTCTGAGAATGAAAATTCTTAAGGAGATAGAATGATAGACTGAGAGAAAAACATTCTAGCAACTTCAGAATTGATTTTGGATTTATTCTCAAACTCAGAAAAAGTCATCCTAATTATATTGAATACATGTAGAAGAATATCAGGATTATTAACAACTATTAGAGGAGAGTGTGAAGGACTTTGTTGTGGAGGAGCGGGAGGTCTTCTCCACTCTGGTCGAATTGAGGGTGTGTTCCATTTTGGTGGAAAGTCCACAATTCGTTCAAGGATTACTTCTCTTGATCGAATGAGTTCAAGCTAGGTCTAGTCCAACCATATTACTGGCCCTGGGGGAAGAAAATGAATTCTATGAATTGGGGCTATGAAGTATTTGTTGTTGAACACACTATTTTAAATAGCTTGATTTTGATGAAAAACATTCTTAACCAAGTATGTTTAATTCTGAAGCATACCATGACAACTCTGATGACTTTTTTATTGACTCAGAAGCACACCATGATGACTCCGAAGGCTTTTCTTTTCACTCTTAAGCATGTCTTAGTTGACTCTGAAGTGGGACTTTGTGCTCCTAAGGGATGAACTTTGACTCTAAAGTGTCCTTGAAGACTTTAAGATTTATTTTTTCTTATTTTAAGTATATATATAATTTATTTACTTATTTTTCTTAAGCATTTGCTCGGTTTCTTCCTTTGATCATCATAAAGCTTATTCTAAGGTTGAGTATTGGATAGTATTTCTGCAATATGCTTGAGAATAAATTGTTAGTACCTTAATGTTTCACTCATGTCTTTACTCATCATCAAAACATACTTGGTTAAGAATGTTCATCATTAAAATCAAGCTATTAAAATAGTGTGTTCGACCAAAAGGATGTTCAAAAATCTTTAAAAAGTAATTCATAATTTAACCAGAAGCTTGGCAAGAAAGTTAGAAACTGAGAATAAATCTAAGATCAAATCAGATTTTAATTAGAAGTTACTAGACCTAACTCAGAACTAGGCCAAAAGCATTTCAATACAACTATACCAAACATCGGAAGAAAAATAGAAGTTATCTTAGAAGTACATAGGCAAGTCAGAAGTAAAATAGATATAATATTCATACACAGAAGATCTTTAGAGAAACAGAGAGAAACAACCCAGAAGATAAGTCAGCTATTCAGAATCATGCTAGATGAAACGCAATGCTATATAGAAGTAATATAGAACATGGACATGGTGCATAGAAGTAATGTAGAAGCATTGTCCCATCATACAAAGGCAACCTAGAATTGTAAAAAGCTTTGTAGAGTCAATCTAGAAGACACTTAAGTCATTCAGAACCATGCTAGGAGAATTTTCAGATTGTCAGAAGCAACATAGAATCACCATCAAGAACATAAACAATGTGAAACATTAACGCACTACTCAGAAGCAATGCAGCACTACACAGAAGAAATACAAAACTATGTCATGCTACACAGAAGCAGTGCAAAGGCCATGACACACTATACATAATCAAGCTAGAAGTGTGCTCAAGTAAGCATGATTAAATGAAGTTATACAAAAGAAAAGCCTAAACTTTGTAGGCAAATCAGAGGTAACTCAGAAGTTCTTCAGAAGCCTAAGATATGACCGTTAATCTATTATAGGAACTAAATGGGTCTTTAGGAATAAACTTGATGAATCTGGAATAGTTGTGAGAAATGAGGCAAGATTAATAACAAAGAGGTATTATCAAGAACAAGGAATTAACTTTGAAGAGTCATATGCCCCTATTGCTAGGATAGAAGCCATTCGAATGTTGCTAGCTTTTGCATTCTTTATAAATTTCAAGTTGTATTAGATGGATGTTAAAAGTGTATTCTTGAATGGATTCATAAATGAAGAGGTTTATGTGGAACAACCCCCTAGGTTTGAAGATCCTCATGATCTAGACTATGTATCCTCATGATCTAGACTATGTATTCAAACTCAAGAGAGCCCTCTATGGTCTTAAATAGGCTCCTAGAACTAAGCATATAGAGGTTAGACACCATTTTAGTAGAGATCATGTACAAAATCAAAATACTTGCTTAGAATATGTACCAACTAAAGATCAGATATCAGATATTTTCACCAAGGCACTCCCAGAGGATCGATTTTACAATATTAGAAGGGATCTAGGCTTGTTAGATCCATGTGCTTAATCTGTTTATCATATGATCATCTCATAAAGATTTTATTTATATGATTTTCATGTTATATTTTCATCTGAATGCATGAAATTTCTATAGTGATTGTAATTTTTTGCATTTAGATCATTTTAGAAGTCATTTTAGAAACTCTAAAAGAGTTTCAGAGGTTAAAACCATACTCTTCCACACTTAAATTCAAAGTTCTGAAATTTCATACACCTTCAGAAGTTCTGAAACCTTACTTCAAAACCTCTGAAGCTCGGGCTGAACTCTATTTCAAAACATCTGAATATCACTTTAAAGTCTTTGAAACTCTTTAAACACCAAATCTGTTAAAAACCCTCATTTCAGAAGGACTGAAACTCCCATCTATACTTCTGAAACCTTATTTCAAAATCTTCGATTTGAATTCCCGCTCAATTTAAACATCTTATACCTGTTTGAATCGCTACTACTTCATTCCATTTCAAGAAACCCTCATTTTCTTTCCTCCAAAACCCTTGTTTGCTCAAAACCCTAAGCAAAAAGCTTTCAAACCCTAAACCCTACTATATAATGGTGAGGATAAAAAGAGAGAGAAAATCCATAGGCTCTACATCCATAGAGTCTAGAAACAAAAGAAGAACAGGGGAAAATACTGAGGAAGAGGCTCCAGGAAAGAGAGGGAGGCTCAAAAATTACATTCTTGAGGTAAATTTTAATAACGGAGTCCGAGGAAGAGTTTTCGACTTTCAAGTTTTTAGAGAGAATGGTTTAAATCTTGAAGTATGTTGATGGATTACATTCCAAGGTTGGGAAAACTTTCTGAGTTATAGGGATATAAGCTATACAAGAATGGTGAAAGCCCTAATTTGTAACTATAACTCAAGTACTAAGAAGTCATGGATAGGAGATACAGAAATAGACCTATCTCCTAAGAATATAAGGAAAATTTGCAATCTACCTGAAGTTGAGAGACAAGAAGTTGAATGGCCCTCAACTAGAGTAGAGTTGTTTTTAGAGCTAGTAGGCATAGCAATAGGTGAGAAAGAAAATTATTTGTATGCTTGCCATCTAGATTTTGATCTCAAATTAGCCCACATTATGATCTTTAACAATATTCACCCAAAAGTAGGAGGATCAAATCAAATTTCAGAGAAAGATGCAAAAATATTATGGGCTATGAAGAATAAAAAGAATATTGATCTTGCTTAGTTAATTGTGGACCACCTTTACTTAGTTAAGACTACTTCTAGATTCCCTCTTATGAAATGGCATTTTCTAAATTCATAAGGATTGCTAGAGTAGATCTTTTAGAAGAAGAAGGAGAAGAACTGAAAGGAACAAACATGGTCAATCAAGTCACTTTGAAGAGGATAAGGTTTAAGAGAACAACTAATGGTTGGATCTCTAACAATTCAAGGAAAGCTAAATAAGTGAAAAGAGTAAGAACAGAAGAAGAAGGAACAAGAAGAGAGCAATCTGGTAGAGAAGAAGAAGTAGCAAGAGAACAAAGTACAATAGGAACAATTCCCTCAACCACTAGACCGACCCAAACTAACCCACTAACACAACAACCCTCAATTTACCCCTCTCAACCAATATCCAAACAATCCAACTCCACCCAACTAGCCGCCCTCAGTCTACATCAACTCCAAACCCTCCTACAAAGCCAACTAGAGCCTATATAAACTAGATTAGAAAACTTAGAAACTAGTGTATTAGCCCTCCATTATAGGGTAGAGAAAATTGAGGAATCAGTGCATCACAAATGTGATGAATTGATCTCCCTAGTTAAGTCTACAAGAACCCAACCTCAACCAGCCTAATCCTCAACCCAATTTTTTCCTACCCATCACCACAAAATACCTTCCCCCATCAGATCACTTCACCCTATAGCCACACATTCACCATCCAAGTCCCATGCCAATCTTCACTCCCCTTTCCAAACTAACCTATCTTCCAACCCACCTACTGACATCCTCAATTTAGAGAGACTAATCTTTGAAGCAACCCCATATTTCCAAGTATGACTTATACATCTACCCATACTTACATGAGAATAAGTCTGTATTATCCATTAAGCTCAGGTTGCTTAGAAAAGTCTTCAAAAATTGTTCACACCTAAGCTTGGAGGAATAGGGCAAGTGACGACAAGTGAAGTTGGAGTTTTGTATACCTATCAGAAGGTTAGTTTGCCAAACCTCATGTTCACTTCATTTGGGTACTTACCACAAAGAACAAACCACATAGCTTCATATGGTGTATGGATGACACCACTCAGGAGGAGCCCACCTCTTCTAGACCACCTATAGATCCTCATACCTCTTAGAGATCTTATTTTTGTCATATCATTTTCAGAAAAGCTTAACTCGATTGTTTCAAATATATTGTGATCTTTATATATCTCTTTCTCTATGAAATGAACAATTACAAATCAAGTGACATCAAATTACTATATGAATGTTTGATCATTTATGACTTTAAGCTTCATGACATAACTGTTAATTATGCAATATAATTTTTCACATTCATATCTACTATAGTTTGTTATGATGATCCATATCACATTAATAGTCCATATTTTAATGAACAACAATTAATTTTTTTGTACATGAATAGGCATGAAAAATAATGACTACTACATAATGCTTAATGTACAACCTATAATGGAAAACAAACATATAGTTCTGATTACTTGACTTATCTTTTAGGTTGCTTCTATGTGATTAAAGTTTCCTTTGTCTTAGTTTTATGTGACCAAACATTTTCTGTATTACTTCTAAGTAATACCATGGGGTTCTGCAATGCTTCTGTGCAGTGTGATTAAATTCTTTATTATTTTTGAGCTGCGTTATGATGCTTCTGCATTACTTAAGTGTAGTGTGATAATGTTCTGCTTTGCTTCTGTGCAATAAGATAGTTCTTTTGAATTGCTTCTTTGTAGCGTTGACTTACTTTTGACTTGCTTTTATGCATCGTTGTGTTGCTTCTGACTTGCTTCTGAGCATCTTCTAGTGATTCTAATTTATGCATTTTATTTCTGAGACATTTCTATAATACTTTTGATTGACTTCTGATTTCATCTTAACTTATGATTTTTCATGTCAAGCCTCTAAAGAAGTTCTAAAGTGACTTTTGAATGTCTTTTTATTTAAGCATTCTTTTATTACTTTCCCTAATCTATTTTGATATTAATACTGCAACACTTGGAAAGTAATTTTTTAGTACCTTAATTCCTCACTCATTTATTTATTCATCCTCAAAACTAATTTGTTTAACCTCATTCATCATCAAAATCAAGCTTAGTAAAAGGGTTAGACTTAACAGGGATGTTTCATGGTTGTTGCAAGCATTAAGAGAGCTTTAACCTTCGCTTAGTCATAAGCAAACAAAAGTATTAATGCCTTCAAGTTCTAAACCTTTAATTTTTCATTAAGAATGTTGTCTACTACAACTCTGGAAGTACTCTCTGCATTCAAAGCAAGTGATCCAAGCTTCCATAATCTTCCCTATGCATTATTTGAAGCACTCATAAAAGTGTAATTTTTATCTTCTTTTATTTACTCATGTTTGTGCCTTAAGTTGGTTTTGGAGACCAAACTTAAGAATAGTACTTTGATTGTTGGAGTATTATCTCACAATCAATTTACTAACTATTTTATGCCCCATCGAGCAAGAATAAAGAAGAGTACGACGTGCATTAATTTATATTGTATCACATTGAGATAATAGAGCCCAAGTTACTAAAGAGAGTGCTTGGAAGAATGGAGTAATGAAGGTATCTTGGACCACTATAAAACTCTATGTCTTTTTTGTGATTGCCTTCTTATTTGCATTATTCTCTTTATTGAACTGTAAAGAGGGATTTTATCTTGAAGGGGGTTTTCTTTAGAATTTTTATAAACCTAATTCACCCCTCCCCTGTTGGGTTGTTCCTCTCTAAAGAGATTAACGAGTGGTACCAGAGTGGGCAAAAAAGAAATACTTATCAAGATGTTATGAAAAATCCATCAACTTCTTCATATGTATTTGCCAAGGAACAATCATCCACTTGGTTCCCCCTATTTGATGACATTAATTTTTCCTATTGGGAACTTAGAATGGAGCAGTTCATAATGGCCAGTGATGAGAATACAAAATATCATATTTTATTCCCTTAATACTTAATCTTTTATAACTATTTGATTCCTAAATATACTCATTATTCTTATGATTTGATTTAGGAGACAATTGGAGTGGTTAAGTGCAAAATAAACTCAATTGAAGGATTTTGGACAACTTCAGTATCACTCCATAGTTTGGGCATAAATCTTTCATCTAATCTCTGATTGACATGACTAAAGATGTTCTAGAAACACAAGAAAATTTTTTAACTTTCACGTTGGGAGTTTTAAGAGATAAGGACTGTATCAAGGGCAACTAAGAGGAAGAAAGCAAAAGGGAGGATGAAGTGTGAAGGAGAAGCAAAGGAGCAAAGCAGCTCCAAAGGCAATAGACCGGAGCCCCTGGCACCAATGTCCGGCCAACACTTTTCGGATTCTATGGATTTTGCAAATTTTGAGTATTTCTAGCTCTATTTAAATATAGTTCCCAAGGGTTTGGGGGGTTTCTTTTGTAAGGGTTTGAGAAGTACTTTTTAGCAGCTTTTGATAGAGAATCTTCTTCTTCTCTTTTCTATTTTACTTTCTTTGTGATTTAATACCCTTGCGTGGCTAAACTTTTATCCTTTGTTTTAGGAGAACAAAGTCTCAGAATCAACATACTGTAAGATTTAATTTATTTTTATTGTTTGATTTATACTTTAATATTGAATATTCTTCTATGCTTATTTTCATGATTGTTGTATTTAATTGCTAAGAGGCATACTAGTATATTATTCATTAAAATCTATTGCTAGATTAGATATCAAATATATAATTGTTTGATCATTCTTGTCTATGAGGCAACTAGGTTTTAATAATTTACTACATCAGAGATTATTAAATCTTAGGAGGAATATTTAATTGAACTAAATGCAATCGCATGTGTTTATGTTATTTAGCTTCACCAATATCTACAAATCTTAAAGCTGCTATTAGATTGAACCTCTAGCATATTTCTAAGGTTGTTTAGTAGTTAGGGTAAATTGGATCGTGTGTTTCTAATTAATTATGTGGAAGGAGAGATAGGAAAACTTGTTACAATAGTGAATATTCAAATTATGCATTCATTTATACTTGTATCAATAATTAGTCATGAGATTTTGGTGGTGGATGTCAACTAAGACCAAGGTTTGTTTCTTTGATTGATTTCTTTTGCAATTATTGTTTTTATTACACTAAAACACCCCATTCTCATTCACATAGCATAAAATTGGGCTAGATACTCTTCATGGGATCGACACTTACTTGCACTACTATAGATAATTTAATTGGAGTATAGGTTCTAAATTTGGTTGCCTATGACAATGCACCAAATTTTTAGCATGATTGCTGGGGTGTAATTCTAGTTGATTTTTGTGCTTTAGTGATCTTTATTTTATTTTTGAATTTTTCTCTAAAAAAGATTTTTTTTCTTATTTATTTTTTAGGATTTATTTTATTTTTCCTAATTGTTTAAGACTATTACTTGACCTTCTAATCAAGGTGATTTGCAGTACAAGCAAGAAATAGAGAGAACTTTGCACAAGTTAAGGAGAGAAACTTGGACAACTTCTAACTCAACAAAGGAGGAAGTCATGGCTAGAAATCAAACTTTAGAAGAACTTGCTGCCCTTGATTTGAATCAACAACCCTTATTCATAATGTTTCCTACTTTAGATGCTACCATTAATTTTGAATTAAAATTTGGACTAATACATCTCTAGCCCACTTTTGATGGTCTTGCAAGTGAAGATCCCCACAAGCATCTAAAGGAGTTTAATGTGGTATGAATGACTATGAAACCCACAAGGGTAATGGAAGAGCAAATTAAATTGAGAGCCTTTTCATTCTCTTTGAAGTATTTGGCTAAGGATTGACTCTATTATCTACCATCTGGGAGCATTATAATATGGAATGAGATGAAGAGGTTGTTTGTGGAAAAATATTTTCTAGCTTCAAGGTTGGCTAACATCCGGAAGGAAATTTGTAGTGTGAGACAGCATAGTGGAGAATCCCTATATGAATATTGAGTGTTTTAAGAAATTATTTGCATGCTACCCCCATTATCAGATTAGTAAGCAACTAATCAACCAATATTTCTATGAGGGCCTTCTTCTTACTGAAAGAATCATGATTGATGCTGCTAGTGGAGGAGCTTTTGTTTATAAAACTCCTGAAGCTAGAAGAAATTTGATTGTAAACATGGCAACCAATTGACAACAATTAAATTTGGCAATAGGCTTGACTCTCAATTAAGGCCTATTATTGAGATAAGTGTTTTCTCCCTTAAACAACAGATTGCAGGTCTAACTTCTCTTGTTCATCAAATGGCTGTAGGTAATATATAAACAACAAAAGTTTATGGAATTTGTTTAGTGGCAGGGCATCCAACTGATATGTGCCAAACTCTTCAAGTAGAACCTATTGAGCAAGTGAACTCAATGGGTGATTTTTTTGGACAATCACAAAGGAAGTATGATCCTTATTCGAACATATACAACTCAAGATGGAGGGACCACCCCAATTTCAGCTATGGGAATCCTCAAGCAAGTCAGCCCTCACTCAAAATCACACAAGTTTCCAACAGTATCATCAGCCATACCCATCTAGACAATAATAAGGTCAAATGTCTAGCTCTAGTATGTCTTTAGAAAATATTATTAAGTCTCTCACCACTAACACTTTGCAATTTCAACAGGAAATGAGAGCTAGCATACAGAGTTTGGAAAAATAGGTAACTTAGATGGAAACCATAATCAATTAGCTAGAGGCTCAAAGTTTAGGGAAATTAACCCATAATGGTGGTGAACCCAAAAGAAAATGCAAGTGCAATCATTTTGAGAAGTGGTAAAGAGGTTGACATTCGAGCAAAGGTGACTCCTACACAAATGGAGTAAGAAAAGAAGAAAGATATTATTGCAGATAAGGATATTCCCGATAGCAATGAAGTAACTCAACGTAAGTTTTTACCTCTTTCTGAATATTAACCAATACCTTATTTTCCTTAGGCTTTAGCAGAATCTCACAAAATTAAGAACTATAAATATTTGTATGAGACTTTTTGTAAATGTGAGGTAAATATTCCACTTTTTAATGCCATTAAACAAGTACCTAGTTATGCTAAATTCTTGAAAGAATTGTCTACAACAAAGAGAAAATGGAAACTTAAGGAATTTGAGAAGGTGAGAGTAGGGGAGAATGTTTCTACAATCATTCAAAGAAAACTTCTTACAAAGTGCAAAGATCCAGTTATGTTTATCATCACTTGCATGATAGGTAACACTAGACTTGAGAAGGTCATGTTAGATTTAGGAGCTTCCATTAATGTCATGTCATATTCTTTATACACTTCTTTGAAACTTGGACCTTTGAAGAAGACTGGTGTTGTAATTCAATTAGCTGATAGATCCAATGCCTATCCTGTAGGTGTAGTTGAGGATGTTCTTATTCAAGTCAATGATTTGGTTTTTCCTGCTGATTTTTATGTGCTAGACATGAGAAAGGGTGATCAAACTACTCCTATTCTATTAGGAAGGCCATTCTTAAAGACATTCAAGACTAAGATAGATGTTTACAATGGCACACTTACCATCAAATTTGATGGTGAAATTGTTAAGTTTAACATTTATGATGCCATGAAATATCGTGATGATGATAATTCTATCTACTTTATTGATGTGATTAATTCTTATGTACAGGAAGTTTTTGAACTTGATGGAAAAGATGAATTGGAAGTTGCCATTAGTAAACATCTTGAGAAAGAGAATGAGGTGTTACCTTTGATTACTTATTTGCATGAAACTATTGCAGTATTGGATGACTTTCCGAAGTTACCAAAATTAGGTAATGATCCTTATATTGAGTTAGCAGTTTCTAATAAGAGCCTTTTGCCATCTATTTTGCAGGCATCTACTATAGATTTAAAGCCTCTTCCCAGCCACCTCAAGTGTGTTTTCCTTAGAGATGGAGGAACCTTCCCAGTGATCATCACTAGTACACTCAGTACACTGTAAGAAGAGAAACTTGTGCATATTCTTAAGAACCATAAGATGGCTATTGGTTGGATAAGTGTAGATATTAAAGCAATTGATCCATCTACAATGATTGATTAAATAATTGTCCAATTTGTAATTACTTGGTTTAGTTATTTTTGTTGAAAATGGTTATGACTAAATTTTGTAAACAAAAGCTAGTGAGATTTTGAGCCTTTAGACTGACACATCCAAATTAGTTTCATTCTTTTTTTTATGAGAGATATTCTTTCATGGATTTGTTTCTCTAGAACTTGCTTTAATTCTCTTTGAGATCACATTGACAGGCCTTCTTTGTTTTGAACTATGTGAGCCAAATAACCTACCTTGTGAATAATTTTTCATCTTGTTGAGCCCCTTTCAGCTTTATAGATTTTTATTGTGAACCTATATTACAAGTTTGAAACCCAAAAAAATAATATCTTTATCCAAGCCATAAATCTAGTGGAGCATGGGTCATCATTGTGCTATGTATGGGTGTATAAGAAATAAAGTGTGGGGGTGTCAAAATTTGTGGAATGGCTATGATTGGTGAAATAGAACATGTTGTTGTTCTTAAAATTGAAAAAAAATGTCAAAGTGAAAAAAAAGAGAAAAGAAAAAGAAAATCTCAAAACTTCCAAAGGAAGGGGTATATTTATACATCATGTACTCAAATAATGGATCCTGGCGCTTGTGGTGCCAGGTGGGGGCCAGCAATGCTTGGTGGATTTTCACTTGTAACTTTGATTTTCAGCTCCTTTACAGCTTTTTTCTTTTCCATCCTTTGAGCTTCATCTTTTTCTTCCATTTTCTCTTCTTTTCCATCATCAAAATACCTAAACAATTTAACAATAAGTATGAAATACATCTAAAAGTAACAAGGATTTACAAATAACTAAGATTGAACATACATAATGTAAGTGAATGAATTTTACTCATCATTTTGCAATCTGAATTCATCTTTGTGTTGTGGAAAGATGCTATGTAAGAAGAATTTTTCTAATTTGTCTGTGGGATGATTTGTTTGAATTCAGCTAAGGCAAGTATTTTTTATACTGAATTTATCTATAGATGATTTATTTGATCACTCATTGAGACTTGAACATCATAACTTCAGATATGCTTTGTGGCTTCGTTTCAAAGTTTCAATGCTATTCTTTCAGAGCATTTAGATTTTCTTTTCAGTGTAGTGGATGTCCTTGCTGATGTATCCCTTGTATACGCTATCTACTCCATTTGAGTTGTTTCCCTGTATATCATTTATATTTGTTTCTACAATACTTGACAACACAACTGTCAGTACCTTAAGTGTTCACTTATATGTTATTGCTCATCATCAAAACTTGGTTGTTTGCCACATTCACCATTTTGGTTCAACATTCTCCACTATCTTGATGATGAATGATGAAAAAATATTTGAGTAAAATACCTTTCAAGAGAGTAAAAATATTCATAAGTCTGAATGAATAGGAGAGTTAAGTAAGGATAATTATATTATGGCTCCAAGTGTACCTTGCTGCCTCTTGGCAGGCGATTGCTACAAGTGGCTAGAGTCCAGGTAGTTTGCTAGGTGGTTGCTCCAAGTGGTTGGCATCCTAGGCGGTTTGCCAAGCAATTGCTCTAAGTGGCTGGCATCCTCCACTTGTGTTTTTGCATTCTATCACTTTTTAAGACTTTGACATTTTTTATTACAAATTAAAATACGTTTGTCCACATATAACTTACATAAGTTTAGAAATATGGATATAAAATTTGAATCATACTTTTGTATTTAGAAAAACTCTTTCAAGCTTACATTCTTTGGAATATAGAAATAATATTCCTCTCAGGCACATAATTTTATCTTAACACTTATAAATACGATCCAATGTAGCACAATATAACAAACCAAGTTAATTGCAATATGGATCATAGTGATTTTTTGATAACTTGCAAATATGCTTGCATAGTGATTACTCAATTAAAATACATACTCTTCAAGCATATTTGACTATATTTCAAACTTTCTAAATTGTCAACATCATTAGCATATATCAAGTCTAAAACAAGTTTTGTTGTTATCAAAATCATGCACATAATCCAAACAATTACATGCATCATAATTATTTTAAGTTATCCTTGTAAATAAGTACATAGGTTATATTTCTCATTCCCCTTAATCAAGGGTGTTCCCTTCAGAGATGTAATTAAAGATCATTTCAGTAATTTGGGATGTCGACTTGTATCCTTTTATCTATAATATAAATTTGACTTCTTGGTTGAATAAGTTGAATGTTGTCTCCTGAAGATTCTCAATTTATTTGCATCAATAAGTTATGAATGAGGTTAATAGCTAGTTGGCAAATATAATCTCTAGAGTTTATTCTAGATTAGACTTCAAGTACCACAAGATGGTGATTTGTGAGACTCTGGAGAATCTAGCCACCATGGGGGTGTTTCCTTCTTGAAGTCCAAACTTTATGATGGGGGTGATGGTTGTGCTTCATGGGATAAGTTGGTTGCTATAAGTCATTCAAACATGAATTAGTTGAAGAATGAGGAGGTGATCATGGCTTGAGATAAAGCAATGATCATCTCAAAGAGAGTGCTCTAGAAGAGGCTTTGCTTAAGAAGATGGTGTATGCTTTAGGGTAAAAGTGGTGTGGAGGATAAAGTAGTGGAGAGTGTAGGTATGGAAAGTTTGGGAAGATTTTGGAGTGTAGACCCTCCAAGGACAATGATGGGAAGCTTAGTTAAGGGTGTTTGAGCTTGGGCTTGTAAGAAGGCTTCGAAAGGTTGAGGAAGTTCAAGTGGGGTGGTTGAGGTGGTTTGGCTAGAGGCTTGGGTTGGTTGGGTTGAGGTTTTGGGTTTGGATATTGTAATTTTCTATGGGATGGGAGAAGTTTTTGGCTTGGGAGTGGGTTTGGCATTAGGGATGGCCTTCATTTGAGGAGAGGTTTGGGGTTGGAATTTCTTTGAGATTGCAAACTTTTTTATAGTTTTTTTGATGGTGGTGAATCCTTTTCAAAAGGAAATGTATCAAAGATTGTATTTTCCTAGGTGTCTCTTGCTTGGAAGGGAGGAACTACAAGAGTTGTGGGTTTCTTAGGTGGTTGAGGAGGGGAAATGTTTAGAATAGGTTCTGATAGGAATTGGATTATATCTATGTAGGATTTATCTTCTAGCTCTGGGTAGGAGTATTGAATTTTGGAATAGCTAAAGCTACTCATGAGATTAACTCTAGACTTTTGGATGGCTTTAGAGTTGGCTCCCATTTTGGCTTGGTATTTAGCAAAGGCATGAAGATTGGTTCGATGGGGTTTGGTTCTAGTTGGGATGTGGAAGGTGTTGGAATGGACTAGGGTTGGGATTTGGTAGTTGAGTCTGATGAGGATGAAATGATATGGAATTAGTCTTGAGTTGTGTATTATGAGGATGATTAGGATGAGGATGAATGGGAATTGAAAAATCTAATGAACAATTGAAGAAGCTTCTTGGGGTTTGGGTGAGGCTTGTTTAAGGTGATGGTTGAGTGAGAACAGTAAGGGCTAATTGTAACTTTCCTACTCTATAGCTGGGGGGCTTGTGTAGTGGGATAGGAGGACAAGTTGACATTGGAGAAGGTTCAGGCCTAGAGGTTGTTTTGATAGGTGAGGGTGCTTGGATGTAGGTTTGGGAGATGCAGCTTTTGATGGTGAGGCTGATTTGGTTTTGGGTGAGATAGGAGAATGTTGGTTAGATGGTTGACGTTGAGAGGGTGTTTCTAACTCAGTAGCTTGCGTAGTTTACTACTATAACACCTGAGGTGTTAAAAAGTGAGAAACTTTTTTGTTTACTTTCTTAAAGAATTAAATTGGGATGACATGTACTTAATTGTTTAAGTGTGTAGAGATTCATGCAAAATGTTAAGTATGTGGTGATTTAATGAAATTGTTTCAAATTATTTGAAGGAATTAATGATGTGTAACAATGGCATTTTTATGTGAAAATATCATTTGGAAAAAGTTAAGGAGGACAAAGAATTAAATAAAGAAGAAATGACATTGGAAAACAAAGGAGAAAAATCATAAAATAGGGGAGTAAAACGGGCCACCAGATTGTTTGCCAGCGACACTAGCCGGTGATTTATGTCAGTTAGTCAATTTTTCTAATGTTTTTCCATTCCGTTTTCTCTGGTGCATTTCGTTCCTTTCCCCCATAATGCCTTAGGCCCATTTGACCCAAATTCTTGTCGTTTGGACTTCGAAACAAGAGGTCAGAGAGATAATCATTCAAGCATGCTCATAAAGATGGGTTTTAGCCTTTTGAATGGTGAGTTTTCTGGAATCTATGATGAATTCTTGAAGATTTGGAGTTGGATTCATGTGCTAGGGATGAAGCCACATATGGATTTGATCATTTGCTTCAACTTGATTTGATTTTTTTGCCTTGTTAAGGTTTCAACCCATTCATTAATGGTATCTTTTGATGAAGATGATAGGGTTTCATAGTTAAAATTATGGGGAAAATGATTTATTCATGCTTAATGATATTTTGGAACTTAATTAGGCATGAGAATAGATGATTTTGTTAAGCTAGGGTTTCATGCTAACCATGAACAATGAAAAATTGAAGGATTTTATAGTATATGCATAAATTATCTGGAGGAAATGGTTAATTAGTGAATTGCAGTGTTTTTGATGTAATATGGGACATGAGAATTGGTGATTCATACTTTGTTAGGGTTTTACTTAATTTGTGAATAAGTAATTTGCCCAATATCGTAGCTTATATGTAATAGTTGCGGGAGAAAAGGAGTAATACATGAATTAAACTATTTTGGGACTTGTATGGGTTGCTTGGGAGTGAAAAATCTAACTAGGGCCAAGACCGAATTGGGGTTTTGTGTATGGGCTATGTAAGCCATGAATTAGTTGAATTAAAGGCTTAGTTGAATGATTTTAAAGATGCTTAAGCATTAATCCTATTATATACAAGGTGAATATTGTGTATTAAGCATGGCTACAATAGATTGATGATTTTTAGAGGGTAATTAGCCTATTAAAGAAGATAACTAATTATTATTATAGTTAATTCATTATTGATTGTTACTGCATGTAACTGAGTATGAGTGTGGTTGGAACATTGAAATAAAATGATGCATACTATGTGTTTGATGGACTATTTTAGTAAGAAACAATGTGGGTTTCAATTTGTGATACATATGATATATATATATAGTGCCAATTGAGCTTGGATTTGGAATCAAGGAATTTAAAGAATTGTTCAAGGGCGATACTATGATTCTACACTAAGGTAAGTAGGTGCTTGTTTTATTGGATGCATGGATGGGATAGTGAATATCTCATTTGTTGGTATGTCCTTGTATGATAGGTTTGATTACAAAATGAATCCTTTCTATATGTAAGATATATATATATATATATCTGACCAATTGGATCATGTAGTGTATATTGGTTAGGACTAACAAGTATCTTATTATTGTAAAGTTGATAACCACTTGGATTTGTGAATGTATGACTTATTGGGGGATAGCGAGTATCCATGGTTCTCCTTGTTGTTGTTATACGTGCATGTGTTATTTATGGAGATAGTGAGTATCCTAGAATTGGTTGAATGTTAGTTAATTGTGTTAGGAATTGTAACAATGATTTGTAAAAATAATATTATGATTTGTAGAAAAGATAAAGTTGAATATGTATGAATGAAGTTATATTGGTACACTGAATGCAAATGATTGAGATTGAATTGATAATGTGAATGAGAATCTTATGAGTATTAATTATGATTGAATTGTCAGGAAATTTGTGTGCTAGTCTTGAACATGCAATTTTGATTAGTTGTTACTTTCAAATCATGCCTACTTATTGAGTTCATTTTAAATCATGCCTTCTTATTTTAATTTTTAGTTAACAGATCAGGTAAAAAATTCCAACTGTGGATTGGAGTTGAGCGGCGGTATTTGAAGACCATTTCTTTGTGCTATAAGGAATTATGATTATAATTTCATAATGTATTTGTGTAATTGTATTTAAAGGATTTGAATTAATGTATTAAAGAAATGAATTGGCATGTCTTAGTGATATCTGTTCATGATACATGGACAGACTTGTATGACCACAATTCTGTGTGAGCACCATCATGATTCAACTTTGATCTTGGACCTACAATTGTGGTTGTAGATTTATGATTTTGAATTATGTTAGAAATTATGGATATTGAAATTAAGATTTAGATTGGATTTGATATGATTAATGCTAGGTTTAGAAGTTATTAATCATATAAATTTATATGCTATATGATTGTACATATGTGAAACCCATATATTTCAAGGGATACTCTACCAGATTTTAGGCAGAATATACCACTTAAAAATAGGGAAATTATAGGAGAATAAGAGAATGGTAGCATTCGGCATAGGCCCCACTAGAGAATAATCTACAGGATGGTCCAAATGCATAGGGTGGGGGTGTGGGGCATTACAGCTGCAGTGGTTGGTGTGAGGAGGATGGGCTAGGGAGAATGGATAAAGGAACTCTAGCACTTTGGGCTTGATAGGGAATGGATTTAGTTGTTGAAGAGTGTGATGTGGAGAATGAATCACCAGACCCTTCATTTTTCTAGATCTCATGGCTTGAGATTTGGAAGGCTAAGTCCACTCTATAAGGGATATGATAATGTCAAGCTTGAGGTTTAAGACCTCCTCAAGCTGGTCTGCCCTGTGGTTAAGATGGGAGAGGCTAGAGATTACATTGGTTTGTAGGCTAGCTATCCTGGAGTTAACTTGGGAAAATCTGTTATCCATGAAAGTTTTGAGACATGTAAGGCTTGAGATGTGGTGTGAGGTGGGTCTAGGCTAGGGAAAAAGTTAGGATATAGAGGTTGTTGTTGTTCTTTCTTCTTGTTCCCTACTTTCATCTTCTCCTTCATCTCTTTCTTCTTCTTCCCTTTCTCTATCTCTTTGTTCTTCAACTCTCTATCTAATCTTCTCTCTTCTTCTCTAACTTTTCTTCCTTCCTTTTTTATTTCTTCTTCCCTTATTTTTCTTCTCTCCTCTTCTACTCTTTTCATCCCTCTCTTTTAAATCCATCCATCAATTGTCAATTTCAAACCCTTCCTTTTAACAATTGACTCTCCAATAATATTGGTCTTCTCAACCTACTTTCCATGTTCATCTTTAACATCCACTCTATAATCTCTAATGAACCTTATTAATAACACCCCATACAATAATGGCAACTTGGGATTTATCTTGACCATGGAGAGATGGTCGGACATGATTTGAACCAAAATCTATTGCCATCTTTTTCATTAGTGCCCATAGTATTCTGGTATCCTTTCTGGCACCTGGTCTGTATTGCTAACCTTGGTATAAATATTGTTCAAAATTATTTTTGCACTAACTTCCAGTCTAAGTATCTTGCATGTAAGAACACTTTTTTCTTTCTAATTTCTTATTTCTACCACTTTTGAAAATAGTCTAGCCTTGCTCTCAGGCCACTCTATTTCTTCATCTACTTTAAGTAAGTTAAACTTATCCCTAATTTTTCTAAGGCTCAAGTCAATCTCCACCTTCCCAATCCAAGTTTTCTTTGTTTGGGATTATAGTTACTCAAAAGAATCTAAATTATCCTAGGGTGAATGAGATCTTGGTATTTAAAAATTTCTTTACACCCTTGATAGTCCAACCTCCTATCTCTTTCCTAAAAATGCTAAAATCAAATTCACTTTCCTTCAACACTTTCTTGCCCTTGTATAAATTCTCAAAACTATCATATGTAGAGATCCTACCATTGAAAAATACCTAGAAGACCTTTTTAGAGGCATCCGACATTCATCTTTTACTTTGAGCCTCTTCGTCCTCATTCCTCTTTTATTTCCTCTTTGACTCCCCTTTGATGGAGAGAATGCTACCATGCCTAGATTGTTTTCTCTTGCTATCTCTTATAGTAGCATTTAGGATAGTTTTGGTAAAAAGGAACTTAAGCTTGGTGAGATTTGGACAAGGAATAGAAGATTTGAGGGGTTTTAAGGAGTTTTGAGAGGAATGGATTGCTGCAAATAATCTAGAATGGAGAAAAATAGAATCCATTTTGATTTAAAAACACAAATACTCATCAAATCATCAAGCCAAATGAATATTAGAGTATCAAACTCAAATAGGCATCCAAAAGAAGTATCAAGCCAAATCAAAAGTATCATCAAAACAAGAAATACACATGAGCCTCTCTACATGGCCACTCAGAAGAAAAATACATTGATCCTCACTATAGGGCTACTCAAAAAAATCATAAAAAATTCACAAATCATCACTCTTCCTTCCCCTTTTTATCAAACATCAAGGGCATGCTACCCCTAAGCCTAAGCAGCTATAGGAATTGGGTGAGTACTAGCCTCCCCTGAGTGGTGGTAGGAGTAAGAAGCTCTACGAAGGTGAATGTGGGTATAGGTACTTGGTAATGTGGTGCTAGAGTAGAGGTAGATGCTGAAGTTGGTGCAGGAGTGGGTCCTACACTAGATACAGGACCGAAGAGGTATGCATAGTGGATTTGGGTTGTAAAATATTGAAATGTTATAGAAGAAGATCAAGTCTCTTCTCAATGAGAGCCTGATCCACTTGAATAAATGAGACATCTTCTTACAACAAATGAATCTCTATAGCCAGTTTAGCGAATGTAGAAGAGGGCTAAGATGAAGGCTAGATTGGTGGCGGGGCATGTGATGAGGAAGAAGCTCGATTTGCAATAGACTCTCTCGCTAGTGTGTCTCCTCTCTCCCTCTCCTCCTTGTAAGGCCCTGAAAATTTCAAATGGGTCAAAATTTTTTATTACCGATCAACATCATAGTGTGGAATTTGGCACCTCAGCGTCAATTTTGCTGCTCCCTTTTCATGTTGATTTTTCTGAATTTTTTTGTTTCCCTCTTTTTCCCATCTTTTTCTTATATTTTTCATCATAATTTCTCCTATATAATCATACTCAATATGCACATAAATCATTCCTTTTTATAAACACTTTATAAATGCATCAAGATTCACAATAAATCTTCTTAATTAAATATAATATAATCACCTTGTATTCATGACACTCTTCACCACTTAGTCCATTAATGCATTCATGTACAGTCTGTCCCAAATGAGAATTTTCAAGAATTTTCCAAACATTACCTCATTTTTAACACCCTAGGTGTTACACACTTTTGTCAATTCAAAACAAGGTTAGTCTCCTCACATATTTGTAACACCAAGGCCAAATAATTCAAACATGAATCAAATGATGAACCAACACTAGAAAAATCATCCATGAAAATCTCAATATATTTTTCAACCATATCAAAGAAAATGGTCACCATGCATCTCTAAAAAATGACTAGTGCATTGCAAAACCAAAGGGCATTCTCCTAAAAGCAAAAGTGACATAAGGTGAAGTAAAAGAGGTTTTCTCTTGATCTTCTGGTGTAATGAAAATCTGGTTGTAACACCTAAAGAACCATCCAAAAAGCAATAGAATATGTCCTGCAAGTCTTTCCAACATTTGATCAATGAATGGTAAAGGCAAGTGATCTTTTCTCATTGCATCATTCAATTTTTTGTAATCCATACGCCACCTAGTAACTATTCTTGTTGGAATCAGTTCATTGTTGTCATTTTTCAGAATATGCATACCTCCCTTCTTTGGTATAACTTGCACTGGACTCACCTATGGGTTGTTAGAAATAGGATAGATGATTCCTGGATCAAGTAGCTTGATCACCTCAGCTTTCACAACTTCCTACATCTTTAGGTTCAAATGCCTCTGAGGTTGGATGGTGGGTTTGTATCAATCCTTTATTAGAATTTTATGTATACAAAGTGAAGGGCCGATTCCCTTGATATCTGCAATTTTCCATCCAATTGTACACTTATGCTCTCTCAACACTCGTAGTAGTTTCTCCTCCATCAAATCTGTCAAAGTAGAAGAAATAATCACTGGCAGAGAAGAAATTTCATCTAAATAAGCATATTTCAAATGAGAAGGTAAAGGTTTGAGATCAAGAATAGGGGGCTATTCAATAGATGGCTTAATCTTATTGTTGATTTGTCCTAGCTCCTCAAATCTTTGTGTCTATTGCCTTGAATAGGGTGGGTTTGCCTACATAAACTTTTCAAACTTCTCTATATCCTCATTCTCAATTTCTTTGTTGCTTGGTTGAGTCAGCCATTGTAACACCTGCTGGTGTTAAATTATACATTATTATTAAAAAGTTGTGATTTTGAATTTTATACAGTGAGTAAAATTGAAATTATAATTTGGAGTAGGAAAATTTGTGAAATTCAGGATTAAATTGTGCATGCTGAATTTAATGTGCTCATGTGAGTATAATTTTATGATTAAATTTATATTTTATTAAACTCAAATATTGAGTATTTTAGAGGATAGATTTATGGAAAAATTTTAACTTTAATGCATGAGAAAATGGATAAGAAATTTAGAAAATTTTATGACATGATTCATAAATTATGATAGAAAATTTATGTGTAATGTTTAAATAATTATATGATGTTAATTTTAATTATGCAAATGAATTAATATATTTTTTTGGTCACAATTTATGTGAAAAAATCATGTGAAAATGGGTGAAAAAGAATGAAATTAAATAAATGAAAGATTGAGAAAAACTCAAAATTTTATAAGCGTATTTTAAGAAAATACTAAATTTGAAAAATAGGTCATTTGTAATTTTGACATAGATAATGAATGACTTAGAATAAGTGTTCTATATAAAATTTGTATATCTTGAAATTATCTTCATAACAAATTAAGAATTGCATTCTAGGTGCTGAAAAATACTGAAAATAACATAATGGGCTACTTTAGTTAAATTTTTTGACATATTTGTGGGATGATTTAGAAAATGTTGTCAACATGAAAGTTTTAGGTCTTAAAATTATATTTCTAAAGAATTGCAAAATCACATGAATTGGGTATCATACGAAGAAGTTGCAACCCAAACACTATGCTGCAGGTGTGCTTGAAAAATTATATTGCGAGGGTAACTAAGTGGAGAACTTATGGTGCTCCACCATGCTCAACTTAACCCCCTAAACACCCTGTTTACGCCATTTCATGGCTAAGAAGCCATGACTATGAAAAACCACCCCTGTTTGCTACATTTTTGTGAGATTTGAGTGGGGAAAGTCATGTTTTTTATAAAAAGGTATGAGTTTATGGATGAAACCCAAAATTTTGAGGGATTAAGCATGGTTGGGTGATTTGGGAGCATATGGGATGTGGGCTATGGTGGAATCATGGTGATTTGCAAGAGAAATTGATGGAGAATGATGGAAATGCATGGAAATTGAGGTATGTATGCTTTTATTGGTTGATATATATTAAATTTTGATTGTTGCACATGCTAGGGTTCCATCCCAATTTCCTCAACAATGTGTTGGGCTACTTTAGGGATGATTCAATATGAATTAGGGGGGGGGGGGATTAACCTATACATGTTTGGTAATGATTTAAACTTGATTTAGAGTGGGAAAAAATTGAAATATATTTCAACCCAATGATGAATAGTAACTATGGTATGAAATTAAGGAGTTTTGTATAATTTTCATGTTGGAATTCATGAAGGAATGACTTAGTGAGGTTATTATAATGTTATGCAATAATTAAACTTGAGAAAATTGGAATTTGTGATGTAAATGCACTATGAACATGATGAGTGAATAGTAATTGTGAGATTTAGTGTAAATAGTGATTAAGTGTGTTGTAAATTAAACAACCCATTTCATGGAGAATATGGAGATAACTTTTATATATGAATAGAAGTGCATGTAACATGATTTGGAAATGGAAAACATGGAATTTGTGTAACCCATAGCCATGGGCAATGACTTGTGCATATTAATTAGGGACTTTTGAATGTGAACATGATGAGGCCTGTTTAAGTGAGTTGTAAGCATCATAAATATGTAATTAGTGTGAATTTAATATTAATAATGTTATGGAAATGGAGCTATGAAATTGAAATTGAAATACTTCAACTCATACCATTAAGATGATTTGCTAAAAAAAGATCCTTACAAGATAAGGGTCACTTGAATTAATGAGAGGTACATGTAATCAAGTAATTGGTTTATGATTTGGAATTAAACATATATAATTGGTAAATCATGATATTAAGAGGCATGAATTGAATGATTATAAAAGGATTATGTTGAAAATGGATGAAATGCAATCAAACACTTGAGACATAGATCTATTGATGATTGCTTATAAAACTTAGAAATCATGTTTCATTATGTTTATGAGGATCTAGCATATAGATAAGAATGTAATCGATACATATGTGAAGTCTATGATATACCATATATATAACATGTGTAGGGTTGATGAGCTTTGATGAGAAACTATGGGATTTGGACATGAAGATTGATGCTTATTCTGAGGTAAGTAGGCTCCCTCCTTTGTTTGTGTTTAAATGTATGGTTTGATGGGATCATGAATATACCAAACCTTCAGGCACCGTGTTTTCATGGAATGAAATTTTGTTTAATTCTTTGTTGGTGTGAAATGATGGGGATCAAGGACCTCTCCTATTATCATATGATTTAATATTTTTATGTTTTATGACTATGTGAATTGTTAGGGATCGAAAGTATCCCATGCTTTTAAATGGGCTGATGTTTAGGTTATATGATTTTGTATAGTTATGGGGATAGTGAATACCCTAAAGATTTAATATTGATTTCATTATGAGTTGATGTGATGAAATTTGTTCATGTTACGCTACGGTTGTGGCTATGATAGTCAATTTATGAATTTAAGTTTCAAATTATTGGATTGCTAACTTGCCTACTTACTGAGTTGCCCGGAAACACACCTTCTTATTCTATTTTTTTTAGCTGACAAGACAGGTAAAGAATCCCAATTATGGATTGAGTTTGATAATTCAGATTCGAAGATATTTTGATTATGAAATGGTAAATTGGGATTGGAATCCCTTCATGTTATATTTTTGTAAATTAAAAGTTTAATTAAATTTCTATAATGAGATTAGAATGATGTGTACTGCATAGCATGGGCACGTCATAGTGATATAATTGTCATTATAGCTATGTGATTGCCATCATGATCAATTCTGGTCTTGGGACAAAGCTATGAGTATGGGTGTAACTGGTGAGTTATGTTAATGCCTAATATTTCTAGGGAGATTCTGTTGGATTTTTGGTAGGATAATTCTCTTAAAAAATTAGCTAATAAAAAATTATGTATGTATTGTAGGTTTAGGCCCTAATAATTCAGGGTAGACTGCTAGATTTTCGGCAGAAATTGAGTAAAAGTGGGGAATTGATAGGAAAACAATAACGTCCCGCATCGGCAGGGTGTCTGGGGTGTTACAAGTGGTATCAGAGCATAGTGACTTATCTGTGTGATAAGTCTTTCTCATTTTTGTGAGAGCAGCATGCTTAGAATCATGGTGGCAAAGGTCAGTGGATGAAATATAACATGACGTGTCAATACAAAATAGATGAACATTAGAATGTAATGGAAATGTTAGTTGTGCTTTGAAGGCGTGAGAACCGAACAAGTAGGGCATGTGAATTAATATGGTTATGCATAGATGATATAGTGTGAAATGAATATAAAAGTGTTGTGATAGCATTTGGATGACTTGATTGTGAAAATAAGTAATATATGTTTGATTTGATCAAAGTAGTGCAGCGAAGCGTGATAGTGCTTATATGTGCATCTTAAATAAATGTTTGAATGTTATTGTTTTGCAGTTTAATTGAATAAAAATTGATGAAATTGGGAAGTTTCATTAATAAGTATTGGAAATTGATTTTTGTTCTATCTATTTAATTGGTTTGTGATGGAATCATTGGATTCCTTAGGATAATAGGGTTATGTGGACCCTAGTTGGTTGGGTTAAGTGTATCCTTGTGGGTTATTTGATTAATTGACTGGATATAGTCTATTATGGTATAAGTCCCAAATGTGTATTTGGGTAAATAACCCAATTATATGTGTTTTGTTAAATTATGTATTTAACTTAGAACTGGATTAGTTCTATAATGAATTGTATGTTTGGAACTTTGAGAGTTCCCTAATGGATTTTTGGTTGAGAATGAAAATGATGATATGCCATGTATTATTGAATGGCTTATTAAGTCTTATTGTTTAAAGTATTGTGATTGAATAACCTTGTTTGTTAGCATGTTGATTTGAATAAGTTAGCATGTGCACCATGATTGTGTTGGTTAATATCAAATTCTAATAAATTTGAATTGATTTATTTTGATATAATTGATGAATTGAGGTATTTCCATGTGTATTGACATTGAATTTACTATGAGCCATAATTGCTTTGATGGTGAAATGTTGTAAATGTGGAATGTGTTTACATAGTTGTATAGATTTATAGATATGATGCATGTGCGTGTCATACATATGCATGAACTTGATGTAACAATTTTTGCCAATGAATTGGTGGTAAGCTTATAAAAACCACCATTGTATAAGTTTGTTGGTAAGCTTAGAAACTAGTGAGTTGGTGGTAAGCTTGTGAACACCACCAGTATTTTAATGAGTTGGTGGTTAGCTTGTGAAAACCACCACTTGTTGTGAGGGGTTGTGTGGGTAGCCGGCGTGGCTGGGCATTGCTTGGTGATCAGAGGTGGTTGTGTGGGTAGTCGGCATGGTCGGGCATTGCTTAATGATTGGCCTAGATGGCCTAATTGATATAGATGGTATTATGGGAGGTTCCTTGTAAGAATGCCCAGCCTCGGAAGGGACATATTCATAATGCCGGTGAAGTTCCTGGTAAGGATGTAATCGGCCTAGAGTGTGTGGCAGTGTATATCATGAGCATTGAATTCATGTGGTATTATGATTATTTTCATACATTGTTATAGTGGTATTAACATACATTGTTATATAGTATGTTATGAAATTACTGTGTTTTAGATTTGTTGAGATTGGATTGAAGGATAATATTTAGTATGATTGGACAATGCCTTGTAATATGGCAGTATAGTAAACATGAGATGTTATGTATTGGTATGTGCTTATTTATGTATTCTCATATTTTGGGACATTGTCAAGCCATGTATGTATATTGTTGGGATGAATAGAGTTTTTTAACTTCCATGAGTAAAATTTGTTATATTGACCTGAATTTATTGGCATTCTAAGCACCTTGTCCTAGAAACTGTGTTGATTATGATATATGATTAGACAAGCACAACTTACACAATGTATTTTGTGATACGGATCTGCAAGCTATGAAATAATTTAAAAGAATGACATGGTAAACTTGAGGAAAATGAAATGAAAAAATATATGGCTTATAGATTAATACCTAAAGTTTTGAAGACAAAACTTTTTATAAGGAGGGTGGTTTATAACACCTAGTAGTGTTAAATTATAGATTATTATTAAAAGGTTGTGATTTTAAATTTTATATAGTGAGTAAAATTGAAATTTTAATTTAGAGTAGGAAAATTTGTGAAATTTAGGATAAAATTGTGCATGTTGAATTTAATGTGCGCATATGAGAATAATTTGATGATTAAATTTGTAATTTATTAAACCCAAATATTGAGTATTTTTGAGGATAGATTTATGAAAAAAATTTGATTTTAATGCTTGAGAAAATGCATAAGAAATTTGGAAAATTTTATGACATGATGCATAAATTATGACAGAAAATTTATGTGTATATGTTTAAATAATTATTTGATGTTAATTTTAATTATGTAGCTGAATTAGTATGTTTTTTTTTCATTACAATTTATGTGAAAAAATCATGTAAAAATGGGTGAAAAATAATGAAATTAAATAAAGAAAAGATTGAGAAAAATCCAAAATTTTATAAGTGTATTTTAAGAAAATGCTAAATTTTAAAAATACTTTATTTGTATTCAATTTTTGACATAGATAATGAATTAATTAGAATACGTGTACAACATAAAAGTTGTATATATTGAAATTATCTTTGTAATAAATTAAGAATTGCATTATTTTAATACAAAATGAAACAGTTATGGTTAATATACTGAAATTGCTCTAGCTGTTGAAAAATATTGAAAATAACATGATGGGCTACTTTTAATTAAATTTTTAGCATATGTATGGGATGATTTAGAAAAATTTGTCAACATTAAAGTTTTAAGTCTTAACATTATCTTTCCAGTGAATCAAGAATCACATGAATTGGGTATCATATGAAGAAGTTGCAGCCCAAACACTGTGCTACACTGTGCTAGAAAAAAAAGGGGGGGGTAGTATGATGTATCGGTATTCGAGTCGGTATTGATCAATTAACTATGCATACGATATCATTATGAGTATGTGTATGAAATAATTAATCAGATGTTCAGATTAAAATCTTAATGAACTTGGCCACTGACTAACTATGATATCTTGCATATGGCATGGTATGTTTTGCCTATTTGCATCTTTGTTTATCACTCTAGTTGTCATTGTTTATTATATCATTTATAGTCAT